>JBAMHZ010094533.1:0-16598 GCA_037177395.1 Alpinia galanga | reverse complement strand
AAAAAGCGGCAAATCCTGATTGTTCGGGACCTCCCGATTCGCAACGATACAAGAAAATGAGAAATATTTCTAAATGTCTAAAAAAGCAATATTCCTTTTCCTTTGGAATTATGAAAAATGAATTTATCTAATAGATAACTAATCTTTATATTTATCCTTTGTTTACTTGAGATGAAAGAAATAAAAAGCGTGAAAATATTTTCATGATGAAAAATTTCTTTTATTTACTTCCTAAAAAAAGGAATTATTTTCTTTTTCTTTTAAATTGCTAAGTGGGTGAAGATTTAAAGAATACATGTAATCGGATTGAAGTTACGATCGAGGCCTAACGAGATGAGATTGAGTCATATGACTTTACACGAGTAGCCTTGCCACTATAATCTTGTGTAAGTCATCTCGAGAGTAATAATTGTTAAGATTATTAAAAATATAATTAAAGTTTTACATTGAAAAGATATAAAAAAATCATAAACTTATAAGATGAATGAGACTTTTTAATTCATAAAAATTTAAATTCAAAGTGAACAATATTATATTATTATAGAGGTACATGAAATTCATCGATCTTAATAACAACCTTACGTAAGATCACCTCATGGGCTACGATAGATCGGCCTTGTGTGGTTGTGATCGACGGCCTATTGTATTTTGATTTTTTTTTCTCGATGATTTATTTTATTCTCTTACTTTTCCATGTGATTCTTGCATGACCTTGATGTCATGCCAAAGGTCTTTTAAATTATAAATCGTGGGCTAACGATTACTTTTTGCAATGCTTGGACTAAAACAGATGTTAAGTAAACCTAACTCCAAGGATTTTTTATGGTTGAATTTACTTTTTTTTTTTATATTTTATTCTTAATCATTTAAAGAAAATTTTCAATGACTTCCACCAATTTAGATCTACCAACTATAAATATTTAATCAACTTAATTTTCTTGCAACTACCTTTATACACAATCGTCTCTATTCATTGTTAAATTGAATCGACTAACCCTTAATCCAAAGGTTAGTAAGTATTAGCAATGTCTTGTTCACCTTTACACTCCCATAAGTCACTCTAGAACCTCTTGGGATACACTATTGAGGATATTTAATTCTTTTTACCTTACAATTTTACTCAGCTAATTAAATTCTTTAGGTAACAATCCCTACTTACAAAGGATAAATTCAAAATAATACAGTACAAACAAAGATCTTTAAATCAATTCTAAGCTAAGGAAGTGAGCCTTGAAAGAAAAAAAAAAAGAAAGTCTTAAAAGTTCTAAACAATAGAAGTCTAAAATGAAAGTGTGACAAAGTAAATCCTGAAAGTATTAGATAGTTAATTTTAGGTTTTTCGATTTAAAAAAAAAAACTAGTAAATGACTATTTCTATGAACTAGTAAATTATTATTCTCTAAATCTGTTTTGTTGAGTACTATTTTTATTTGTAGAACTGATTATTCTGAAAAATCAAAAATATATTTACAAAATTGAGAAGAGTTAGTAAATATTCATTTAAAATTTTGAGATAATTTAAACAATGTTCAAAGTACTTTATTCCTAAAATATTCAAAATTATTTAAATATCCTAAAAAAATTAATATTATATAAATTATATCGTAAAATATAAATTTATAATATTGCTTCTGTCACAAATCGAGTGTCAGTTTCGTTGTTGTTCCTTACAAGAACAATCCGACGTCGGCACACATGGAAGGGAAGGCCTCCCGGCGGCGTTGCAGCATCCCCTGTTTGTCCATGGCCACGTCGCCGAGATCCTCCACCAGGCGGAGCACCGCGCTGAGGGACTGCAGCCGCCTCTTCAGCCTCGCCGCCTGCGCCTGGAGATCGCCGTTCTCCGCCTCCAGGCGCTGGTGATGCTGGCTCAGCGCCTCCACCTGCGCCACCATCTCGGCGTTATCCTTCGTTAGGTGCGCCACCTGGTTCGCCAAATCTTGCAGGCGCTGCTGCTTCCTCTTCCGCGATCTCCGTGCCGATTCCCTATTTGAGAGCTTCCGCTTCTGCTTCCTCTCTTCCTGCATCTCCGACCCGGACATCCCGTTTCCGCTTCGATCGGCGACGGCGAGGCTTGAAAGGTGGATCCTTCCTTTTATCGAAAATCGAGCGACCAAGATCAAATCTTTGGCTCAGGAGAAGACATAGAACCAGTAGAGGAGCACTACGGAGAAGGATTGGAGGAAGCAGATTTGGCGAAGATGGGCAGCGATGTTCATAAAGGTCGCAAAGCGGCTATTAATGGAAATGACCTTCACGCAACGGATTCTAGGAAGAGGGTCTTCCAGCGCAAATTGGGGAAAGAGAGAGGCGACCGGATTTGGGTCAACAACAATGCCGGAAACGGACCGCGTCGAGCAGCAAGAAGAAGGCGCACAGATCTCGAACTCCAATATCTCGCGAAAAGTGGAAATTCGGAAGGGAGGTCTCGATGATTGACGGGATCGATCGGCGAGAGAAATCGACAGCGGAAACCTAACCCACCAGCGAAAAGGTCGGGTTTTGGATTTCAGAACAGTAGCAATTGCTTTCCTCGACGAGACAGCAGCCGACGCTTCCAAGATCCAAACTTGAAGCGCAGGTTCGATCGAGCCCCAAGTTCGGACAACAAAAATCAAACAGGACGAAGAAATCGAGCGAAGGTAGATGAAGGTTGAGACTGGCTTTCGAATGGGGTATTTGTAGGAGAGAGAGAGGCGGCATTTTGGGAGAGTTTAGTGAAATTTGGAAGCTGGGAGGAATTTTCTTGTGGTTGACCATGGAGATTACGTTGATGAATTTGGCACGTTTTTGGGTGCCGCCTGGTGAGTTGAACAAGAAACAAGGTGACAAATTTGGTGCTATTCTATTCATCGTGCCCATCAAGAAGAATGACTTTGTTTGGTATTGAGAAATATTCGTACCGCCCTCTCAGGGCACGGTGCAGTGGCTGTGGCTAAGGTATAGAGGTAATTCATAAAAAAAATGTAATTTGATCTTTTGTTAGGATACAGTTTGATGATGAATTTTTAAAAAATCTATAGAGGTGACCCTCTATGCAGGAGTTTATCTGACGGATATAGTACGACTTCGACGTTGGACAGCCTTTCAGAGATAGCGCGACTGTGAATGCCGGATTGAAATATTGGAGCTGCGAGTGCTTCCTTGATTTACTCAGGTGGTTAGTGGAGATCCGCTGGGGCTCTGACCTCTTCTAGCTCCGTTGTTAAAGGGGTATTCTCGAAGGACTGTGAGGTATGATTGACCATCCCAAAAAATTAGTCAGGCCGAAAGTTGGAACACTTTGGTGCTAAAAAAAAAAAAAAAGAGAAATATTCCTACCGATTTCATTTCATTAACAATCGTAAAAGATAAACAAAGAAATTGAGACTTAAACTATCGATATTTCGGGCGGGATTTCTTGTAAAGAAACGTAAACTCGTGAAGGATAAACTCAACCTTTGCGTAGGTTGAACAAGTCAAATACCAGTCCCCAAGTTCTCTTTGATTGGAAGTCAAATCGTTCCCAAAGAAATATGTATCAGGAATTTATTTGCTCAAGAAAAAACGCTGATGGAAATTGATATTGAGATTCTAGAACAGCATAGGACACAGTTTAATCAGTACTAATCTGCAATTCCAACAATAGGAATTCACTTATGGAGTCTAAGGAATCACTTCGTTGTGGTAACATTAAGGAAAAGAACAGAAAAACTGCATTCTTTGTAAAAATTCCTCAAGATTGAATCATGGTCAACTCATAGATCTTCTCAGCTTCCTTAGCTATTATCTGTGGCCTTTTACTTATATAGGAAGTAATCATGCTAGCATTATCCACATCAATCTTATAAACCATTCTCATATAGAAAAAGGTGCTGCTGCAATGTTATCCCAGATTTGACGTCTTATAATGAGATATGCAGGGTTTTATTTTGTTTTCTTTTTATCAGCACTGGGTATTGAGTCTTTAGTCCGATTAATCTTTAAAATGATTAGCTCGGCCTCACAATTATACGAAGTCATCCCTTCAATAACTAAATCGAAAAAGATCAAAACCTCAGTGGATCTCCACTAACTATCTGGGTGGATATCTGAGTCTTTAGTCCGATTAATCTTTGGAATGATTATCTCGGCCTCACAATTATATGAAGTCATCCCTTCAATAGCTAAATTGGAAAAGGTCAAAACCCTAGTAAATCTCCACTAACTATCTGGGTAAACCAATAAAGCACTTACAACTTTAGTGATGCGTTCTCCTTTAGAATATCTTTTCACTTTTACCACTGCACCGTGCCTTTTAAAAGGCAAACACAAAGTAGGATGACTAATAAAATCAGAAATAATCAAAGCAACAACATAAAATAAAAAAAGTTATCACTACAGGGAAGATCTGCAAAATATCCAAAACTGTAAATTACAGTAACAATTGAAGTATATTTTCACAATATCATCACAAATACACAGTAATATTGATTAAATTTCAGTAACAAAGTTGCAAAATAGGTGCTATGAAGAAACATACAGACATTTGCTAATACTATGAATGCCAATGGTTTGAACTTGAAATTAATTAACTAATAATTGAAGTTTTTTTTCTCCACAATATTATCTCAAATACACGTTGCTATACTAATATATCTTGAAAAAAAGTTAACCTGATTCAGTTTTACAAGCTAAACTTACACAACATGTGTTCTTACAAGTCTTGTTTTGAACTTTTTCCACATTTTTTTTGAGCCACATGAAAGCATTCAATATTCGCACCAAAAACATCATTATTCAAGAAAGCATGAGTTTTGACTTGAATCTACTGCCAGAAAAGAACAGATCAAATCAAGCACAATGACACCAAACATTACTGATACATGTTGACTAATGCTGAAAGAGAAACCACCCTAATGCCTTCGGCTGTGATGTTTGCTCTTCCTCCTCCTGTTTTTCTCATCTGAATCACTATCTGAAGCAGATTCAGAATCAGAGGATGAGCTATACCTTCTCCGTCGCTTCCTTTCTTCTGAATTAGAGGAAGTGTAGCTGGAGCTAGATTCACCAGATGAATCTTCAGAACCAGTCACTCAAGACTCACTATCTGAATCAGTACGGGATCGGTGCTTCCTTTTGCTCTTTGTGCCAGTATTCCCTCCAATTTCCTTAACATGCTTTTCCTCCCTTGCTTCCTTCCCAATGTCAGGGTTGTCAATTTCATAAGATACTGACAGGGTCATCTTCAACTTAGGGTTCTTCAGCTGCTGGGTTCTAGAGGGGCGAGTCATATAGACACGCTCTTTCTTGCACTCATAAGTCCAGTGGCCAGCTTGATAACACTTCTGGCACTGTGAAGCGCCACCAGCAGAGGAAACAGAAGACTTCAAATCCTTCCTCTCACCCAATCTGACTGCTTTCTCCGTGCTCATTAGATACATTTGACGCTTTGCTTCCTTTCTCTCCTGCCATCGGCTTGGCCCTTCTTCCTTCTGCCCATAGGCATTCACATTTCGGGCTGCTGCAGCAACAGCTCGTTCAGCTTGAGCCCTACTAAGACCCTTTGCAGCTGACAGTGCTGCTGCTTTAACCCGGTCATTAGCAGCCGGGGCCTTCTCTTCTTTCTTGCTTGACATAACACACAGCAAAAGTAGACCAATCTAGAACTCCTAATGACCTGCAAATGAAGACCTAATTAAATAATTAAGAGCACAACGCTAGACCAAAAATTTAGCCCATTTAATCAACGTGAGAAAGATTCAAACAACTCAAACACAATGTTTAGATCGATCAAATATTGAAATTAATGAAAGAACAAGTGCCGAAAAAGGGAAAAAAAAACAGAAAAGAACAAAAAAGGGAGCCAGATAACCACTTTCACAGCTAATCAATCAGTTCAAACTCAAATTAAAACCTATAAAGGATTTCAAAAACAGATTACTGGTAAATAAAAAAAATGGAAATCCATGAATTACTGGCCCATCCGTACGAAATCAATCACGAAGAGAACGATCCAATTTATAACGCAAAGATGAGAAAAGGACGAAGAAATTCATTTCAGATCGAACACCTGATCATAACAGAACTTAATCGGTTACAAAAAATAAACAATCATTCACATTGAAGATGGATCGCGAAATCGATTTCAAGAAGAAAACATACAGAAAAAAAGGACCAAGGGATCGTTCTCGTTGGTCACCATGAAGAGAAAAGGAGAAGATCTAGAATAGACGCAAAGCGTGAGAGATTCAACGTACCTGAGGCAAGAGGAGCGTTGGCGAACCCTAACGCGAATAGGCACGAGAATACGAGCGCCAGGGAGGGCGGAGTCTCCTTATTTACCGAAATTTGTTTAAAGAGAGAGAGAGAGAGAGAGAGAGAGAGAGAGAGAGAAAATTTCATATTACTCCATACAACTTATGTTTTTATCATTTTATTTCGACGCTTTCATAAGAGCTGCTGAAAACGTCCTTATCATTTAAGCCATGTTTGGTAGTTCACCTGTAACGTAATCCAGATTATATTACAAGTTAGATCATTTGTTTGTTATATTTTTAATATTATAACATAATATAATTTGAATTACAAAACATAAAAAAATTTTGTAGTCTGGATTACGGACCAAAACTCACGTAATCCAGATTATATTGCAAGGTCAATAAGTCAACGCCGCCGATTGGCCACCGCTGGTGACCGCTGCCGCCGTCGGCCGACCGCCGCTGGTCAACGGTAAGAATGAATACACATTCCAAACGTAGTAATGTAATAATTCTTGTAATCAAAGATTACATTACAAATATTAACCAAACGTAGTAATATAATATATATTCCATTCTATTACATTACACATTCCATTACATTACAGCGTACCAAGTACCAAACATATCCTTACTATTTCACCCTTTACAAAATTAATTTCACTTTACCCTATGTGGTTAACAGAAATGCCCCTATAAATTATGTATTTTTTAATTCAACCAAGGCTAAATAAATCTAAAATGTTTCATTAATTATACAAAATTATTAATTGCCGTTAGTGACTAACTATAGTGTTTTGATAGTTGATAATCTATTTAACTTAGAATATCATTGGATTCACATAATATCTAAAATTTATAAGCCTTATTATTCGTCATTTATTGCTAGGTAGAATTATCAAAATAAAATTTAGAATCATGTGAAAAAAGCTTTGTATATTCCAAGTATTGCAACCGTTTGGTTAATTTCGAACAACCAAGTGAAATGATAAAGTTTAGTTCTAAATAGAGCCTGCTAAGCTTATTTTAGAAAGTCAATTGGTGACACAAAATCTTTGAGTAGACTTGAATCAGATCTTTAATCTTCGAAATTAAGATTGGTTGACCTACATATTTGGAAGGTTGACTAGGATAGTAAGTTCCAAGAGCAATTCCTTCGAGCAGGAGGTAGGTCAACCGAGATCTATTTAACCAATGCAGGTAGACAAGTCCTGGGAATCACTTCTCCAACTCCCTATTTATTCAAGAGTTCAATTCCGAGCTGCTCTTGCAGAGACAGGTGGTGTTAATGAAGGTGTATAGACAGGAGATGATGAAAAACTCACAAGTAATTAATCCAGAATAAGCAATTAGAATGGAGACAAAGGAGGTGACAACAAAGATGAGATGCTCGATGTTTGTTGCTCTAGCATAAGCAATTCAGGTGAAGACAGCAGTTCCTTTCCCCATTTCATCTTCTTATCTTTCTATCAAATGATTAGACCAACAGAGATCAAGACAGGACGAGAATTTTGATTAATATTCTCACACTGAATACAAAATTAGTGATAATAACAAATATTTAAACAACACCAATAACGCTAAAACTTTGACGAAAAATTTGTCCCTGCCCAATAAGTTCTTTGATGGAGAAGGTACACAAATTATATACAAGTCCCTGAAACCAAATTAGAAAAATCAATTTCATGGAGAACCAGCATGAGCGTCCTAGAGCACCTCCCAACCAGTAGCAGCAAGATAGGAAAGCACATAAATGATCTTCCCAGAATCAAAATAAGAAAGACATACACATGATCATAATACACGAGCATTTTGGTGTTAACACTTTATTTTTGATCGACAACTAATTGGATTCACAATAATAAACTATAATGTTCTACACGAGCATAAATCAACATTATTTCACAATTGAGATGCCAACTCTGCGTAGCCAATATTCAAAGTGTGGCAGCTGCTCACATGTTAAAAACTTAGTGGGTAGAACGGTCTCAAGAGTAGTATTTTGCTGTCATGGTTCACACAATTTGCGTAAGAATTCTGACTGTTCTACAACCGAACAAAAGTACATGTTGCAGCACACTAATAGCACGTTGTTTCCCATGTATAAAATAAATCCTGATGCTCTACTTGAAACATACGGAAAACCAAATCGCTTCGCCTCTTCAATCCTGGGTTTGAGCATTAATTAAAGCTGACTGCTTATCCGTCTGGAAAGTAGAGGTATGTTGCATTTTCTTAACTCTTCCTGTGTGGCGAAAAATGTCATCTGCTAGATAATTATGTCAAAACTATGACTTCATCTACTCAACAAAGACTAATAATAGATATTCTAGCCATTAGGAACACCCTTTGACAAGGAACTGTTGGGTGGTATTGATGGAGAATCCTCTCCGCTAGACTGTCTAGTTTCAGGAGCTTCAGCCAGATGATTAATTACTAGAGATTTTGAAGAGACTTTTACAGCTAGTTTGTCCACTTCATTTGAACCTCTCAGCGCACTGTTATCACTGCAGGATGCAGTTGCAGAAGAAACAGCAGCCTTACCATCATTTACACGAATATCCAGCTTCTGTTTCTTTGTTGGCTCGGACTTCCTGTCTTTGCTCTCCTGCAGGTTGGCAGACCTACGCTTGATCTTTGGAAATGTGACAACATCATCCTCCGTAGAAGTATCAGATTTTTTTGGTGGTGGATTATAGTCCTCATCATCATCATCATAGTCAACAAGTCCAACAGATCCAGGCCTGAGATCCAAGAAAGCTCATTTATGGTGCACAAACACTAATAATCTATTTTTAAAAGCAATTGCAAAATGTTATACCACAAAAGGTAAAGAAAAAGGATAGGTAAGTAATAATTTTTTTCAATTCTCGTGAAAAACAATCCAGGAATTTTGAGAATCTGAACTTTTTCAAATTTTGCTATCTAAAGCACCTGGTAAAGTATCTTCCCGCCATTAGTACTCTGAAAAGTAATAGAAGATTGACCATGCTAGTTCAAAAACAAGTATTACACATTGAAAATGGGAATTATAATGTAACTGGACACCTGAAAGATGAGTGATCCTTGATTCCATTTGGCATCTTTGCTTGTGCATGCTGGTTTCTCGATTGAGAAAAACCAGCAGCTGAGTCCTCTTCATCACTGAAGTATACACCAATATTATCCTTGTCACAGATAAAAGTTGATATTGAAAAACCAGCAACACTCTTACAACAAACCTGTCTTCATTGAAGTAATCTTCCTCCTCCTTTTCAAGAGCTCGTTGCTCAGTCTGTCTTCTAGGTTCCATGCTGGTAGCAGCATTCTTAGTCTCTGGATTCTCCAGCAGCTGTCACACAATAAGACTGGCATTAAATAATCCAATAAGTAGGAAGTAATGGCCAAACATTTAAAGTGCATTGCTTCCTTATGATAGTTGATTTGATAACTTAACTAATGCACCAAAAATACAAGGATGAAAAAAAAGAATCATGCCTGCTCTTGTTTAATCTTTAGGGCTTGGATAGTCCCCAAATGTCGAAATTTCATCAGCTTATCCCAAAAAGAATCAACTATGTGCAAGACAAGAACCTTTACATTCTCCTACACACGTTTACTTGAACTGTGAGAAAAAGTTTCAAAAGATACTATAGTCAAAATAAAATTGTAGGGAAATAAACCAAGAGGTAGATTACCCTTCGGACATACTCAAGAAGGTCCAGTACACCAGAATGTAACATATTGTAGCGATCACCATTCTCGATAAATGCCTCGATCACTGGTTTCAAAATATTGTTTCTTGCAATATGGCGAAGGAGATGCTCATCCTGTAAGAAGCCCATATTTTTTATATTAGTCACACATAATTAACGTGAAAAATACTTGTAGGAATGATATAACAGTGAGTTAAGCATGTATTTCATGGTTGGAATGCATGGTCGGCAGACTAGGTAAATCCTAATATGGATTGGCTGAGTTGGGATCTGGATTGGCAATAGCCAATACAATCTTGAATGATTTCTCAGATTGTCAGGCATTGTGAAATTCCAATTTAAAAAATCCATTGTACATCAAAAGAAAATAACAGATGTAGTTTGCTGCAACTCTGTCAGAGGCTTTAGTGGGTGAGGTTTAGATCCAAAGGGTGAGTTAAAAGGGCAGCTCCCACCAATGCAGAGTCTCATGAAAGGATCTATTGTATGTAATTTTATCCTGTTTTGCAAGAAGGTATTTTCATAATTTGAATCCATGACCTCTAGGTTACATGGTAACAACTTTACTATTGCGCCAAATAATAATAATAATAATAATGTAGTTTACTAATTTTTTAGTTCAATTGGGGTTAATTTGGAATCAAATGAGTGAGATTGTATGCGGATCAATTTAATTTTGCCTTGGGCTCAAATCAGACTTAATTCGAGGTTATATGGCTAAACTTGGTTGGATTAGATTGAACTGAATTAGATGGATTTAGTTTGACTTAATCTACTATGGATTAGGATTTTCAGTATCAAAATCCTTCCCTATCCCTTGTTCTCTGGCATGTGATTTTTCCACCCCCTAGCATGTTGTGGGCCTTCTCTCAATATCACCCACAAGCTCTCCCTCCCCATCTCTCAAATCTTTCACACAAGCATTGTGTATGCCATAGCCACTTCACCAGCGTACAACAAACCATTGCCCCACAGCTTGAGCTGATTGTTCACATCATCGCCCTGATCACTCACCCTCGAAGCCACTGGCAGTTGTCTCTTGCCTTGCCCACATGTCCTTGTGTTGCCACTGCCCATCCTGAGCAGCTGCACACTGTCCCTTGTGTTGTCATTACCACTGCCCATAAGTTTCCCCTCCGGCAGTGGATGACCTTCCCTCCTCTCTTAGAAAATGCAGCAACATGTTCTGGCTTTCTCCTTTCTTTTCTTTCTCAGTTGGTAACAGTCAAGTCCTTGTTTTCTGCATAGGCAGCCAATCTTCTATTGCAGAATTGACTTTTTCTAGCTACACTTCTTCAGCATCTGTGAAATTGTGTCCACAACTATAGGAACTTGCATCCCTTTCATGCAAGATCTTGTTTTCCTTGTGGTAGTATGGAACTTTTTCATGTATCATCATTGTAATATGTTGCTTTTCTCTATTCTTCATCTCTAACAGCCCTCGTGCTGGTTCAATTTCAACTGTAGCAGCAAGAAGGTATCTTTTGCCCACCACAATATCCTATTTCTCACTTTTCCGATTAATCACAATAGAGGTAGCCTCTTCAACTCTTTTTGCCAAGTCTAAGTCAGCCAAGCTAAGTGTACCTAGCCTTACGAGGATTCTTGATGACTAGCCTGTATCTCTTGCTTGTAATTGCTTGTATGTTCCTCGTGGACTCTTGTTGTTTCATTGGATATATGCATCATACTAGAGGCTCTTAATTGAATTAAAAATGCCTTTTTCTTATTTTTCAAGTAAATGCATGTAGAGATGAATTAATATAAAATTTGGCAGACAATCTTTACCACTTATGTTTACTTATGAAATAAGACTACAAATTTAGACAGAATTTTAGAGAAATGAACCATAAAAAAATAGCAAATATTTATTGAATTCATTTTGACGTGTGCTGTAGCATACCAAGCATCGGTACAATACAATGCGACATAAAGCATGAGCCATAGTCCCTAGAAGTAATGTGTGAATTATCTGACAATCTGCAATTTAAGGACCTAGAACAGTGAAGCAGAAGCTTAAACCCAACTTACTGATTAATACAGCAGCAATTCCTTTGTTATTCTTAGAATGCAATGTTTGTTGCACTTACAAATAATCAGCCAATACTACAAAACCTTGTTGCAAAGCATATAAAGGACGACTATCAGGAGATAATATGTATTTCGACTATAAGAACAGTGCAAGATTAGTAATAATACAAAACTCAAAAACTCACATTGCAGGAAACAATAGTGCGCATGAAGCGAACAGCAGACACAACCAGAAACTTCTCCCTTCGGCGTGTAAGACACAAGACTTTCTCTATGGCATTATTCACAAGAAAACTGCTCCTGCATAAATGAAGTAAACTAAATTTCTCCATGTGATCATAGAAAGTAATAGGAAAATTAACAATCTAATAACTGGACCACATCCTCACCTTATTCTACAAGGGTGATGAATCACACAGAAGCATAGAAGCTCACAAATGTTAGCTAAACTTTCTGGCTTAGTAACCGTAATAGATGCAGGATGGTTGGTGGAATTGTTTGGCGGAGGACAAGATGATGCTATGACATCCAATAACAGAGGCAAATGTTTTTCGTAGAAGATGTCTACAATTGCATCTCTCTTCAGCAAACATAGAAAGAATCAGAAATTAATAACATTAAAAATAACTGGAAAACAAAAAATATTTCTCTGAAAGATAATAACTTGGGGAAACTTTTCCAAATCCAATACCTGAAAAAGATTAGCAAATACAATTAAGAAAACACCAAATGCATGCTTCCAATCAAACAGATCGTCTAGTTTACTGAGAGAGAATTTTATTTTGGTATCCATAATGAACTTTATGACAAATTAGCTAACATTGCATTTAGTTCTTTTCATGTGTTACTAGAAATGCTATCTTTGTGGGGATCTCCCCTTCCAGTTTTTCTGTGAAAAAACTTTGAATAGATTCATGACATTAATAATGCTTCAAGGTGACCATGGATTGTCAAACAACTAGGAAATAGAAAATAGATAAACAAGAAAAAACCCAGTAAACATGTCTCTCATCAACATACCTGCGAACCAGAGGTACTGTATGAGTCAATCAATATTCGAATAATTTCAAGAAACTGACAATGCATCTCCTCTCCAAAGTCTGTAATTATGCCTTTAACCTGGAAAAGTTTTGATCTGAAATTCTATTTTTGAACAATATGTACCATACAACTATGATTAAGAATAAAACAAATATGAAAAACCAAAATCAACCAATTCCATAGCTATAGATATAATATGTAGGTATGAAGACAATATGAAATTCCAATTATTACAGCAAACAACAACCAAACCTTATCCCACTAGATGGTATTGACTAAATGCCAATTATACCCAAATGACATTATAATCTAACTAGATCTAAAAAGAAAAAGGCAGTCCGGTGTACGAAGCTCCCACCATGTGGGGTCCCGGGAAATGATCCATTGTACGTAGTCTTACCTTGCTTTTTTTTTCTTTTTTTTTTTGCAAGAGATTGTTTTCAAGATTTGAGCCCGTGACCTCTAAGTCACAAAGCAGCAACTTTATCGTTGTGCTAAGGCTCCCCTTTAATCTAACTAGATCTATAGATGAAATAAACAATACAAATGGTTACAACTACTCTTGTTGGTAGACCTGACATGGAAGACCATAAATTTAAATAAGAAAATCAATTGCATAATATGGATATTAGGTATATGGTCAGATGAGAGACAATGGATGTATAACTAGATTAATGAATCTTTAATTATTTATTTGGTGGAAACACATGAGAGATGAAAAAACTGGATGGAAAACAACCACACATATCTTCCATAGTTCTTCTTCCCGAATGTGATGGAAGACAAAATATTAGAGTATCCTAGTCCAATAAATTCTCCATCCTACTAGTAACAACCCACTACATAGCATATATATGTCATATGTGATATGTAAAAATGCATATGTATCTCAGTCAGCGACCTTACAGGGTTCTTGCCTCAGTAGCATCTCACAATAGTGGAGAATATTTAGAAAGCAAAATCAACATTATTGATTGAAGATGAAAACAATGAGATGGCCAATTTTACAAGTCTTTAAATAATCAGGTCTCATAAAACCGGAAAATTAGACAATTTCTTAGAAATAGTAATTGCAGAAAGAAATAAGAGAATAAAACCAAGTAGAAATTTTTTTTTGAAAACTAGACAATGCACTAAAAGGATCTCTTCATTAAACATCATGGGATAACCATGGAACTACAACTCCAGCAATGGTTATGATAAGAAAGAGTGTATGACTGACTGACTGACAATACCAGCAATGGTTATGATATTGTTGATATCGCTAGTGGATAAATCTCTTCTCATTTGTATTTTTAATTCTTAGGTATAAGAAATGGAAAACTCCGCCCATGATAAGTTAATCCTATCGTGGCCGGTTCCAAGTCTGGATAAAGGAGGAGAATTGCGTTAAGTTGTAAGCATCGTTAAACTAAAACAAATGTTCAATGAATAGATCTACTAAACTATTGTGCTAATGCTAGATTGTTTCCCAGAAAGAACGTATTGCAGAGTCCAACTGTAACGTGCCGGCAAGAACCGCTACATCTTCAAAACTCAAATGTAGTGATAAATATACAAGAGTTCACGTTGCAAGGTCTGATGTAATGTCACGGCAAGGAGGGTTGCATTTCCATTAAAACTTGAGTTTAGTGTTAAATAGACAAGAATTCTCACACTATAGATTGGGTAAGAATAAATATTATAAAAAAATAATAATCTAAGATTTGGAACATGAAATATAATAACTCTCACAGGTAAAGAAATGGAGGTAGTCAACACGATGATTAGAAGAATTAGTATTTTATGTGTACAAGAGACAAAAATGGATAGATGAGAAGGCAAAAATGATAGAGAATTCAGATTTTAAATTATGGTATATAAAAAAGAGAAACAAAAAATATAGTGGGTATTATTGTAAATAGTTTGTTAAAGGATAAAGTTGTAGTAGTAGTTAAAAAGGGAGATAAAATTATAGTTTTCAAGATGGTAGTGGAAAAGAAACTATGAATGTAATAGCATATATACACCTCAAGCAAGATTAGAAGAAATACTAAATCAAGGTATTAGGACGACCTATATGAAGTATTACAAAATATTCTACAAAATAAAAATTTTAATAGAAGATGATCTAAATGGACATATTGGAGTGAAAAATGAGGAATATGTGACGGTGCATGGGGGTTGTGGGTTTAGAACAAAAAATGAAAAAGATAAAACTATATTAGATTTTATGATAGCATATAACATTATACTAGCTAATATGTTTTTGAAAAAAAGAGAAGCACATTTGATCATGTTCAAAAGTGAGAATAATAAATCGCAAATTGACTTTCTTATGATTAAAAAAAAGGATAGAAAGATTTGTAAATATTGCAAGTTCATCCCTGGAGAAAGCTCAACCACCCAACATAGATTAGTAGTGTTAGATATACGCCTCAAGTATAGTATCAACAGAAGGAAAATATATACGACTCCTAGAATTAAGTGGTGAAAGTTAAAGGATGAAAAACAGAATATATTTAAGGAAAAGATAGGAGCACAAGTATTAGGTAAAATATACAGTGATCCTAATACGATATGGGATAAAATGATATCAAAGTTAAAAATAGTAGCCAAGAGTATACTCGGTGAGTCAAAGGGGCATGCACCACCAAGTAAGGAATCTTGACGGTGGAATGAGAAAGTACAGGAGAAAGTGAATATATATTTGTAATAACGAGGAAAACTTAAAAAAATATACAATAGCCAAGAAAGAGACTAAGAAAGTAGTGAATGAAGCTAAGAATGAAACTTTTAAACGGTTATATTGGAAATTAGATACAAAAGAAGGGAAAAGGGACATTTATAGAATAGCTAAAGTGAGAGAGAGAAAAACAAAAGATCTTATCCAAATAAGATGTATTAAAGATGAATGCAATAATATTTTCATCAACTTTTTAATAAAAGTTTAGGTGACCAACTTAACTTGGGTAATTTAAGTAGGTCAAATGAATATAGAAATTTAAATTTTTATCGTATAATTCAAATTTCAGAAGTAGAACAAGCTTCAAATGAGATGCAAAATGAAAAAGTCATTGGACTAGATGATATTTCGATAGAGGTATGAAAGTGCCTAAAGAAAACAAAGTATTAAATGACTTACAAAATTATTTAACGTGATATTGAAAATAAAAAAAAGCCTAATCGATAGAAGATAAGTACTCTAATTCCCTTATGTAAAAATAAAGTGATATACAAAATTGTACAAATTATAAAGGTATTAAACTAATAAGTCATACCATGAAATTCTGAGAAAAAGTAATAGAAAAAAAATTAAGAAAGGAGATCACGATTATCGAAAATCAATTTGAGTTCATATTCGGAAGGTCGACAATAGAAGTTATCTTCTCAGGCAACTAATTGAAAAGTATTGAGAGAAAAAGTAAAACCTACACATGGTATTTATTGACTTAAAAAAAACTTATAATAGAGTTCCAAAAGAAATTATATGGAGAATTCTAAAAAAGAAAGGTGTTAGTATAGCATATATTGAACAAATTAAACATAAGTATGAAGAAGTAACGACTAGAGTGAATAATTCATATGGATTAACCGAAATATTTTCAATAAAGATACGGTTACATCAAGGATC
>JBAMHZ010094424.1:2454-16600 GCA_037177395.1 Alpinia galanga | reverse complement strand
CTTAGTCAATACATCTCTAAGGAGATGTGGGTATAGTATGATTGGGTATAAGTTGAAATGCCAGAAGGAATTTGGATAGCCCATAGAGAATTCAATGCTCCATGCAAAAAGGAGAAGTATACCCTATGACCACTTATGAGGATTGTTACTCGAAGTCTTTGGCCAAAGCATCATATGTCAAGAGTATAGTACTTTTGGACACATATCTGAGTAATTTGAATCTGCAGGATAAGGAAGTATTATTGGGCTAGGTGTGATATAGTTATCCTAGTGGGGATTGACACATAGCTCATGTCTTGAACCAAGTGGGTATAAGACGAGTGAAAGGAACAAGAGATGATTCACTATAGTTGCTAAAGGATTTAGAAGTGGTTTTGAGATCAACTATTGATTTTCTAATTAATTGAGTATTATGATGTACTACTATGTGCTACTCATAATCGTTCTATAATTAATGGTTAATTATGGATGACTAACATAAACTGAGAACCTATTAGGTCACACGCACTATGAGTTTTTCCGAAGGACTTAAAATGAGTTTGAGAATTAAATTCTCATATCAAGAGAGATTGAATCTGTTGGACCAGACAAAGGGAAAATATGGAAGGAATTTTATCAGAATAAAAATAAGGATGGTCACATCTCATAAAGACGAGTTGAACCCTCTTTGGTTTAATTCTAAACCAAGTTGGTTTAGTTTGAATTAAAAGAGGTTTGGTTATTGAACCAAGCGATTTGGTTTTAAAACAAACTTAAGGCTATTGGTATGGGCTTCGAGTTAATGGATGCGAGTTTAGAACTTACTCTTCTAACCCGATAGGAGATCTATATATTGGATGGATGAGAAACCTAAAAGGGTTAGATAATTCTTTTAGCCCTTCTCCTCTTCTCTCCTTGCCACCCACTCCTTGTCGCCACCCACTTCAAGTCACTGGAAATCTTGCTGCCACCGCCTCTTTTGGCCACTGGCAATCCCCTCTGGCCAACGCAAATCCAGGGCTTCCTCCTCCGGCGAGTCCCTTGCCGACAGAACATATTACCACCAATTAAAGGGACCATATAGTGGCTCTTTCTGTCGGACAGTAGTCTTTGTGAAGGCTATTCGTGATTGATTTGTATCATTGGGTTTCTTCGACCGATAGACACAAATCAAACCCTTGACCCTCGCTCGGATCTGTTGGGATCGATTGCCCTGGCTAGAGGGGGGTGAATAGTCATTTGCCCCCCAAATCGGTCATTTGCTCGTTCGTTCGTCTCTACAAAAGATTATGCACAGTGGAAATAATAGAAACACAAGACAAACACGAACAAACTAGATTTACGTGGTTCGGAAATAATACTCCTACTCCATGGCTATCCGTAAGGTGGACGATGCTTGTGATCCATCGGAGGATCAATCCCCGATAATCCCAGCTAAGTTGAAGCTCCTTGTCGGTGGAGAAACCTCGCATAATCCTTGCGATCACCACAAACACACACAATGGCTTTGTTTAGACTCTAATAGGGGTTAATCACCTCTATTTCATCTACCCTAACCGAGCACTCAAGCCCCGGTTAAATAGGCAACGGATGGAGAACTCAAAGCTGAGTTTCCGCCTACCAGTCAACTAGCCAGTCGACTGGTAGTCGACCGTTGTAACTCCAACGGCACAAAAATGACTTTATTTTAACCTAGATAAGTGGCCAATCGACTGACTAGTCGACTGGTGTCCATCTAGTCGATTGATGTCCATCCAGTCGACTGACCAGTCGACTAGAAGAGCTACTGTGCCATGACCACTTAATTCAGTCGACTGGACCAGTTCACTCGACTGGCCAGTCGACTGGCACTCAACTGGCACTGAACTAGCACTCAACTGGCACTCAACTAGCACTCAACTAGCTACAGTGCCAGTCAACTGCTAGGCTAAAAATAGTCTGGTCACTAAGGCAGTCGATTCTAACTCGACTCACCTTGACCAATAGTCGGGTAAAACCCCAAATACAAGTATTTGGGCATCCGACTTGACCCCTTTCCCTCTCGAGTATAATCACACAGCACTCGACTCACTTGACGCTTCTCCGCAGCCTCGACTATTGCCTTCAAGCCTTCTTCTTCTTGGCTCTCGTCCCTCGGATGCATTCGAGCCTCCAGCTCGTCTCCCAATGCCATCCTTCACGTATGCCTGGCTCTCGTCCCTCAGATGCATATCCCAATGCCATCCTTCACGTATGCCTTGAAGTACGCTTCCCTTGGCTCATCCTGCTGCCATGTCCACGGTCCCTCGAATGCACTATTCTTCACCGGATTCCGAAGCCATCAAGCTATGTATCCTACAGTCCTACACGACTAATATACACATAGAAAATACAGGAAACTGTCCAGTCTGTGATAACAGCTTGATTTGAGTGTGAATATTGCAGATACACATCCAAAAGAGTTGCAATGCTGTGATATATGCCATAGGAGAGGCCATTTAAAAAAAGAAGACATAATAGAGTAATAGCTACATACGACATGCCCATAATAGTTTGTAGTGAACAAACCAATTATAATCATATGCACTGACCTATCCACATGGCTCTGTTTTACAATCAAAATGACCCAAAGGATTGTAGATTGTTTGCAAAAATAGCATAAGGTTTGACGTTTGTAACAAGCAAACTGTTTTAGTGAATAATCTGTAGCCCCACGAGACAATTGACACATGGCATGCCCTCATGGCTCAATTTTTTACAATCAGAATGCCATCCATGAAATCAAGATGACACATGGGGTTGTAGATTAAATGCTAGAACAGCCTAAGATTTGAGGTTTATAATAAATAAACTTAGCATTACTTTGTAGCTTCACATGATTTGGGCACATGACATGCTCACATAGCTTGACTTTACAATCAAAATGGCACACATGATATACATTAATTGCTAAAATAGCAAAGATTGTACTAAATAGCTTTTTTAGCAATTAATTTGTAGCCCCCCATGACAATTGACTGAGACATAAGAACCAACATGCCATGTGTTCATACCTAATTGTTTGGTTGACATGTTAATTGATTATCATACTTGTTATTTTATTTGAAAATGATAAATCAAGTTGTTACATTGTTCACTAATTGTTTATGTCATACTGATAAACTAATTAAAAGAAGGGCAAAGGCCCAATAACTAGTTTAATAACTTCAGGAATAGGCACCTGACACAGCAGAGTAATATGCAAGTAACCGTACTGAAATACTTCACCATAATAAGAGAGATGCCACAACCATTTTTGCTTTTAAACCGTTACCCATAAGAATGGACAGAAAGGACAAAAAGTTGAACTGTTAATTCAAAAGTGAACATGAAATTATCAGGATATTCTAACTTACTACGCCTTCTAGTTGTTCTGTGAAGAGGCCTTCTATTTTCTCTCCATAGCTGATCAACACCATTATGAGATCTTAAAACATCAAGTAACTCGACAGCGTCCTGTGAGTATCCATAATTAGTTCTTGAACCTATATGTTTAGATTCCCTATGACAGGCAGGTGTGTTAGGGCCCCCTTCATTGTTTAATCTGTAAAGCATTTGATAAATCAATTAACCAATCTGTGTCTGAAAGAAATGGCTAAGCTTTCATAATAGTGAGCTCAGATATGAAGCTCCAGATTAAATTGGTGCTATATAGCACAATTAATTTGACTCCTCATAAATATTGTCAAGTTATCCAGATTAGGTTGAAGCATAATAGGATGTTTTAAACTACCATAGCACATTGAAGATCCTGCACTTGTAAATCTGCATTTTATCAAATCTTCAAACACGGTTCAGACTACTAATTCAATTCGTATGTAATGTCCATTGTAAACCAGTCAGGACAAAGAACAACAAGATACAAAATCATTCAAGTTCCAAGGGATCATAATAGCATGCTATAAAAACCAGCACTGGTTTCGACATTTAGTTAGGTGATACAGGAGCAGAATTTTTGGGTTCTTACTGCCTTTCTAAGTTTCCATTGACTATCATCTGCAAAGTGAGTTATCCTAATGTAAAATAGCACAAAATGGTATCATACCAGGTATTCTGTATAGTATCTCACATATATAATCCAGGATAGAATCAAATTGAATGTATTTAATTGAGAATATTAAGTTAAAAAACCTATTAGTAAGATCACACAATAATCTAAAATAATCTCCAATTTCTTACCTCTCTTCACTGCATATCACATATGGAAGAGACATAGCTACTCCATTAGTCGGTTGACATGCAGGACAGTAAAAGTTCTTTGGAGGAGGTTCATGCAAGTTAATGCATTCAAAATGGTACCACTCATCACATTGGTCACAGGCAATCATTGCTCTCTGATCATTAGGCATACGACAGATGCAATAAAGCAAAGTTCTTTTTCTCAATAACTGTATAAATTTTAAACAAAATTAGCAGATGGATGAAAACAAGATCTTATTTTCATACTATCCTAGAGATAATGTATACCTTCAATTCCTTTTCAAAATGAAGTGGCAAATTTTCACCTTCAATTATAAGCTTGTAGACCTCACTAAGTGGAAGTTTCCCTGAATCAAAAGCCACCTGCCACACATGGATGCATTGGTTTATCTCTATTTAAATCAAGTACAATACGGAGATTCCAATACGGTTTTTTACCTTTCTGGCAATATCTACCCATAGCAAGCTTATCTGTTTTATATCTGTAATTTCCCTCATAAGGTGATCCTCAGATGTTATGCCCATAGCTGTACCCTACAACATCAAACATAGAAGATACATCTAAATGCATGAATAGTGTTGTTCCACCAGGCAGTTAGGACTTGGGGACTCTAATATATGAACTCTGAACTGTGGCCAATTTAAAATACAAATGCTACCATAAGAGCACCTAATTTCTGTGGTCATGAACAAGAATTATTTGAGCAACATGTTCCAACAAGAATACCATGGTTAAATTGAGTTGATAAGGGTTATAGTTTTAAAAAGGCCAAGAGAAACATATGAAGGCTATATTGAATCTATAAAAGTAAATAAGTTCCCTTGCTTTAACTGATGTGTGAACAAATCACAAAATCTAAGTGAGAGTAAATACTATGAATCTCTAATATATGAATGCTACTACCCATGGAATAAAATGAAGTCGGTCTCATCATCTCCAGTGAGCAGCCTAAGGTTTAAGCTGGAATATAGTATATTGCACATCACTCAACATGATATGTAGTTTTTGTTGCTTGTAGCAATATTGTGTGATGCTATGCCAAGTCTATGCAGGGTCTCTAATCCTTGAAAAACTTACTGTTGATGCAGTGATATGAGTGGACACAAATAGTCAAACATCTCATCATTGTCGTATTCCTTTTGGAAATGTTCTTGCAAATGCAAACTCTTGACACCAACAACGTAGTTGAAGACCAACTTTCTTACTCAAAAAAAGTTACCGCTTCACTAAGTACTTTTGAGCATATCAATTTCTACATATATAACTTATTCAATATGAGCAATAACTGTTGGTTTCTATCTATAACTCACTGAACATGAGCAATAACTGCTTGTTTCTATCTATAACTCACTGAATATGAGCAATAACTGTTTGTTTCTATCTATAATTCATTGAATATGAGCAGAAACTAACTGTTGGAGACAATCTAAATTTTATTATTTGATTAAAATAAACAAAGAGAAAATGTTAATTGAAAGTTAAGTAATATTGTGGTAAATTAGTAATATGTAAATATGTTTAATGTCAGAAGGCTAAATGGGGAGAAATTTTTCCATAGAATGGTGTGTAAAAAGGGCATCTGCCAATGATCAAAATAGCAAAGTTATTTACCTCTTTCATAACCCTCTGTAGTTGTGAAAGGACTGGTTTCTTTGATCCTGCTAAAAGCTTTCTGACGCTAACGTTCCAAGAATATCTCATCAATGCTGACTCAAGAATGCAGCAACCTTGGTGATCATATATCCCAGTCACAGTTATTGCCTGGTACAGTTATAACAATTTCAAATCTATCATGCAGAGGAAGAATCAAAGAAATGATGAAAATCAATGCAGCTAAATAATAACAAATAAATAAGCAGAAAAAAACAATATTAGTGTCTAACTGGATTAACAAAACAACCTTCAGAGCTGTCAGAATACTCTCGGAGATAGAGCTAAGATCTTTTTTATAGTGAGAAGTAACAGATTTCAGTATTTCAGACAAAAAGGACTTGCACTCGCATGCCCGTTCAACAATTCTTTCCACCAAATTCAATTCTTCAATCCTACAAAAACAAACAAAAGTTTGAAAAATAAAATAGCTATAACAGAAATAATTCTTCAATATTAGGCAAGGAAATTTCAATGAACCACATCATATAAACCTGATGCTACAAAAATAAAAATTTGGAACTGATAATTATCAAAATAGATTAAAAACAAAATCAATCAAAACTTATTACCATCCTTTAATGTTAAAAATAGATAGCACAGTCATATTTAATCAGTTATTCAGTCATTAACAAAACAAAGTTCACATACATACCAAAAATTTCATTCAATACTTGACATGTTGGGCACAATAGTTAACCACCTTATCCAGCATTGTTTGTAAAAGTCATAATTATCAGAATTCAAATATGCACAACAAATCCTTAAGCTTCCATCAATGACCATCTCCATCTTTGAGTTGCAAGTTGGACCTAAGGGTCAATAGTCATTTATACAAAAAAAAAAACACGATATTGAATTTGAATATCTTCGGGCACTAGACCCAAGGGACCGTGGCAACCCACTTATACAAAAATGGTAGAAATAAAAAGGAGCAAACTTTCTACAATAATAGCTACAAGGTTTTGTAGGGATTTTGGTGTCCAATTGAAACAAGATGATTCCAATGCCAGCCAACTTATGGTGTATAGACACAAGATGGTGTAGACTGCTAGGACTAAAGAAAGGGAGTAAGAGGACGAGAGAGGAAGAGGAGGAAGGACGGCAGGTAGTTCAAAATCAAATACATTAAATTTTTGAATGTGATTGCATCCAAACAAAAATAAATGCAATATATTCAAAATTTAATATATGAAATGAAGCATTCATTTATGTTAACACATCAATTCTTCATACCTAACAAATATATCTGAAGCAGCTGAAACCAATTCAAAAAATGATTTGACTTCAGGTCGATTTCCTTTGGAGAACTGCACAAAACAATACCAACATCACATGAACTAAAGAGTTCTTGTACTTATATTAAATGTGAAAATTTTCATCAAATGTGAAAATATGCTGCACTTTGCATACCAACAATTGGTTTTCATTCCTTGGTAGAGCTCCATTTTCAACATAAACACACAAGGGACATGCATACTCGTTTGTCATAGAAGCATTAGCAAGTGGTGGTCCAACACATGAAAAATGGTACCTGCCAATTCAATTATGACATTCCTAAGCACCAAGAAAAATGAACCACAAGACTCAACTCTACCTAATGTACAATAAGCTCCCCATTCCTTTTAGATTGTCAAAGATGCACATTCTCAAAGATGTGCAAGGATGCACCATTTGCTTATGATCACATGGAAACAACAACCACAGCAGAAAAAGAGTGGATGGTACAACCTCAATTAAAGTTTACTAAGACTTCTAACTACCACCCTAATAGATATATAATCACAGGAAATCAACCATAAAAGTTGTGCACGTGCAAACACAGACATGTGAAGGAGAGATGATTGGTCCGCATGGGTCAGCACTGAATCAACTTGAACCAAAACTAACAAGTTCCTAATGACAGGATATGTATAGACAAAATCCATTCCAAATTTCTTAATGACAAGGTTAAGCTCAATCCAAAAATTAAGCAACATTAGATACGATGAGAGCTTGAGAACTCCATCTCAGGTTAAGATGTATGTAGCCAGCCTCAAATGGTAAGATATTTGGCCTCTTGCTGTTGCCCTTGTATCTTAAGAGGAGGTGAGTTTATTAAACCCACGCTTTTCAGTCATGTTTCAGGATTCTTTCTATGACAAAACTTTAATATTCTGTTAGTTTACTGCTAGTCTTTCATCCAATAAGATATAATCCAATAGCTCCAAAAAAAAAAAAGTTATACATATTTCAACAACTTGAGTTATTATTAAGCCTGCCTGTATGATCTTGCATTTAAATTGATTTCTTACTCCAATTATTTGATGAGCTTGATAAAGCTGGAAAGCAAAAAAGAACAGAGTTGTTCCTGAGTGGGTGGGGTCAGTTTCATGACCAGACATAAGCAACATATTTACAATTTGTCATCTTAACTTAGACATTTAACCTAAGTTCACACAAAAACACAATCATCTTACTGATCATTGCATATGAGGCAAGTATAGACTTCTCCATTCCCTCCATAATTGGGGCAACAGACACAGAACCCTCTGGCTCCTTGTCCCTTTGAATCACAATATATGCGCAAAGCCCTATCAAGTGACTCTTTCATCTGTAAATTATAATAATATGAGATATATTCCAGTATTTCTTAATCACATGAGAGATTGCTAACAAAACATACTTGCACTAGCCCCGAAGTCAAGGAGCCCAAGTTACCAAATACTGGCTCCAAAATAACATGGCACTGGGACAACCAATTCTCAACCTTTTCTACTTCAGAAGCTACTTTATCAAGCTCAGAACACATAAAAGCAGCAGCTTCACCATGTTCCTGCAACAGTACATAAAAGCAGCAGCTTCACCATGTTCAGTAACAAAGGCCATGGCTGTCCTTTTGGAAGTGCAAAATAAGCATGAACTTGCCCCACCCAGAACCTGCACCATGACATTGGACAAGAGATGTCAAACAAAAGTAGAAGAAATACCTATATTTTCCAGGTTATTAGAAGCAATAATAAACAACATAATGGTTGCAAACTATATGGTACATTACCATGTTGGATATTTTTGTTTCATGGAAAATATTTTATAATATACATAATGTTTTTCAGATAGCAAAGGTTTTATCTAATGAAAACCTGGGCAAAATTGAAAGTTTATACTTAGGTAGAATGACACTTTCCTTAACCGGGAAAAAAACATTATTCTCTACCAAAACCTTCAAATGAGGTGTTCAACTATTGTTTCATTTCATTTCCCATTTGAATTTGGTTCAATCAGTAGGATAGAAAATACAATGTGAATGTAAAATAAAAAATAAAAAATAAGCCTCTGCCACAATGTAAATTTTTTAAAAAGATGAAATAACAAAAATTAAATTGGAAATACAACAATAGAAAGAAATAATACTCTAAACAATTATAGTATAAAACATAGGATGCAAAAACCAACTATTAGGAGCTGGCAATATAACTCTTCATAGGTACTTCATAATAGCAGTGTTTAGAAAATAGATCCAATGCCAATTCTGATGGTCTTCGCTCAAGCCGCACGCCATAACATATCGTTTGCATCAACAGAAGAAAATAAAACAAAAAAGAACAAACTTAATCCAGTTTTATTTTGAATGCTAAGGCTCAAGTACCCTATAATGTGGCTACAAGAAGGAATACCTCTAGATACGTACTGCCTGTATCATTGCTCAAAGTTCTTTTACTTTGTTATTTATGAACTATGCAACACTTTGACATGTAAAGCATGATAACTAGTTGATCAATTATCTTGTAGATGTTCTTTTAACCTAAGGACACATTTTTACATAACACAAGTTCATAAAAATACAGTGGACTTTATTGCTGTGAAATTAAATGCCATCAGAAAGTCAAAAAAACACAATGGAAAACAAAGACCAACTCATTTTCATATGAACAGAAACAAAATTTTCTAACTAGTTGAAAACAATTTATTTTAAAAATTCTTACCAATGATACATTTCTGTTTGTGAAACAAATAAAATCTTACTAGCTTTTCAGGTCAATAAGCATAAACAGGCATGTGAATGGCATGTGAATACACATAAATAGATGGTTAATAAACAAAAGTGAAATATAAAGTCTGAAGACTAACTCATGCTTTTGGATGGCATTTTGAATCTGAGTAACCATCATTGGATATGAAACAATAACTTCCTGTATTCATTAGGAATCATGATCATGTTACCAGCAATACAAAAACAAACAATCTGAAAGTTCAGGTGACAAAATAAGAAAAATGACTGACCTGAGTTTCATCTAAAACAAGTTCAACATCCTTCAACTTGCACCTTTTAGTGCTGTTAAGTTCTGGGAGTGTGCAAAGTGCCTTCCTAAGCCAGTTAATTCCCACATTCAACAGTTGCACAAGATGGCTATCCAAGAAGATTATAGGAAGATGGTTTGCTTCATCAAGTAATCTATCAACATCCTGTCTTCCCAAAACTCACTTAGTATCTCATTTGAAGCACCATATGTATCAAAATATATCAACTCTATATATCTAGAACTTTAATATTACTTGAACAAAAAAGATAATCAAGTTCAACATGAGGAAAATATAAGACTTAAGTGAATAGAAGTTGACTTGTTAGAAATTGAAACAAAGTAAAAGGTAACTGTGTGAAAGTGTTCAATTAATAGCAAACCCATCGAGTGAAACAGAACAATACAGCATGGAGCAGAAAAACATATTCTTAGTAACGCTGAAATAAATGAAGACAGAAATTATTTTAAAGTTGCAGATCGCAAATGTGGAGGTGGAACAGTTGACATATGGGTACAAATATGATTGGTTTGCAGTCTTGCATGAGCGCTTGAAATAGTATCACATTAAATATCGTCAGCATGGTGCAGATCCATTGGATTTGAACATTCAAAATTGGAACAAACTAATTGCAGATATGCACAAATAAGAAACAAATTAGTAATAATACAATTGCACAACAGCAACAGTATACTAAGAAACAATAAGATAGACTTCTGGTACAGTTAAAAGCAAACCATAAGCAAAATAGAGTTGGAAGAATTACCTCTAGCAATGGAATCCTATAGCAGAAAGAGATTGCTGTCAAGCACCATTGCAAAGACATGGCTGCAGTTTTCAGATTAGGTAACTCCTTCAAATTATAACACAAGGAGTCCCCAACTTCTATGGAAGCTTCAATTTTTCTGAGTAGTTCCTTGATCTTTGTCGAAAGGTGATTGTCAATAGTTGAATTAGAATGGCATATATCAAACAGGGATTTGACATTTTCTAATAAACAACAACTATCTTGCTCCCATCCTTCAACTTCTGCAATAATACTCTGAAGTTTGTCAGTAGCATCTACAGTGACTTTCAGATGTTTAGTTTGAGCAACCAAATCCTGTAAAACCATCACCGCTTGAAAATATGTTTAAAGAATAGATTAATAAGTAAAAGAAGATAATTCATGATAAGATGTGAACCTTCAAATCATCAACTCTAAGCAAAGGTTCTGATCTATTTGCATTTGGAGCATGTTTTAACAATAGTTGAGATCTACTTATCCATATCTTAGCCATCGACACTGCATCTCTGATGTTCGGAAGAGATGGAAGACCAACTAATATTGCATCAGAATCCCTGAGGCAGACAATGACTGCATCATAAGGACGCTAGCAAAAAGCAGATGAAACGGGCATAATAGCTTGTTCTTACCTTAAAATATTTTCAAAGACAGAGATGTGTGCTACATGTTCAAGTGCAGATTTAGCTCCTTCTTCCCAAGCAATGGCTCTTGTAAGCATCTTGGAAACATTCACAAACAGTTGTTCATACTCAATCTCTAACCTGGGAAAATAATTCAAGCAATTACACGTGAGACCTATGACATAATATAAAGAGGTCAATTCAAATTAAATTAAGCAACACTAAGATAAAAATTTGAACCTACTTAGAAGCTTCATATACAACATGCTGAAGGAAACCCAAAGGCATAGGAGTAGAAAGTGCCTGTAGAAGCAAAGAACCCAGGCGTAACACTAAGTATAAAGAGACAAGTAATCAATGGTAACTGCCAGATTTGATCATTATTGTAGCATCAACCACAGTTAAGGGACATATAGAAGGAAAAAAAACTGATCTAAGAGAAAAAGATTTAAGTCAATATTAAACTATGTAGAAGCTTGTAAGAGAGTGCTTTGACTCTCCAGAAAGAATTAGTGGCAAAGAGGAGATTGATTTACTAATGCTAGCAGCCTAGTGCTCAGAGAATAGCCCAAGGGTTTAATGGTGTAGAAACTTCAGCACTGACGAACACTAGTAGTGTAAAGTTCCATTTGAACCCACCAAAAGCGGAAACAGCAAAAAAAAAAATGCCATCAGAAGGCTATCAAAGAGGTTATATTGAACTACATTACAAAAGTTGTATAATGTCGATGCCTGGAAATCGTGAATGAGCTGCAGAAGAGAATAGATGGATATACTAACAAAACACATCATATCAAATATTATGAATAAGATAAATCAATCGTGTCAAATATTTGGTATTCCATAAGAAATATTTCCCCCTTATTTGTCTGACTAAGACATGCCTGCACACCACCAAGATTCTTTAATGATCTATTGATTTTCTACATACTCCATCCAATATGAAATCAAAATGATTGAACTGAAATAATCTGCAGCTGCTGCTCAGACAGTCAGTTAATATGTTCATGGAAATAGACCATAAATATGAACAATACAAAACTAGTTAATAAAATACAACTTATTCATTATGCGGTTCTTTTTTCTAAAATGATGAGAGAAGAATTCAAGGTCTGTCAGAAATGAATTAATACCTTTGAAGCATTTTTTCTACACTTGGACCTTTTTAGCTCAGCAACAACAAGAGGCAACTCATCAACTGGTCCAAATAGAAGTTGAGATAAAAGAGTGAGATTTTTTTCTAACCAAAATACTTGACATAGGAAAATTTTAAGAACCTATACCTTGCACATGCAACAAGTATCCAGACTTCAAGATGCAAGAAAGATCTATAACAATGTTTCCATAGTCCTCTCGCTTATTGAGATATTGCAGAACATCTTGGAGATGGCAAACCCAAGATCGAGCATCAGAGCTGTATTTCCTTAGCAGATCCAATTCTGGAATGCTGACCGTCAGATGATCAGAAGACACAAGGAAATCTTTGAGTTCCTGTACAATCAGAGGAGTATTTTGATCTGTACTATTTAAGATGGATATTGAATAGAATACAAAAAGAAAGCTACCTATATGATGCACAGAACTCATAAAATAAACACATGACAGTAGTATGATGCTCACTACCTTCATTCTAATGTGACCTCTCAACATATCTTTACATCTGATTCTCCATAATTCAACCTCTTCACACAATCTTGAAAACATATCCATTTCTGGAAAGTTAACATGAAGCTCTAACATCTGCTAAAAGTAGGGAAATTTTCATCAAAAAAGATCACTTTTTTTATGTTTATGCAGATAACCAAAAAAAAGTAAATAAATCTACAGAGAACTGCAATAATACTCCTTTATCATAAACAACAAACCTCCAACTTTATCTTGTTTAGGAAATCAATATTGATAACATCAGGCTTTTTCACCTCGAGGCACAAGTGAGCATTTTTCAACCAATTCTGAAGCATCATGAAAATCGTAATCAAGGTTGTTAGTGAAAATTCAGAATATATAAAAATAGTAAAGTTAGGAAGATGAGCACCAATTATTGTGTGGCAATAGATATACTAAGTACAACTCAGCAAGCTACACTCCAGGTTACAACTTTTACCAACAATCAGTTACAATGCAGTAAAAAATACACATGAAAATGAGCTTTGGACTTTCAAATCTGCTAAGACACTTTCTCATTTCCTTTCTTAAGTTTTAACTTGCACAACTCATCAATGATTAGAAGAAATCACTACCTGTTACAAGATTTTGTTTGCAACAAGACAGACGCTACTCCAAATCAAACTTGATATCTCATATGCAACTGCCTCTTCGCAGGCTAAAATTAGATGTGCCCACTTCAAGAAACTAATCAAGTGTCAAGTGATTTTGGTCAATTCCTCTATAAGTGATAACCCTTTAAAATGGTGGGCCCATTTTAGCAAAAAAAAAAAGATAAAATAGAAGAGTTCATTAGAAGTTGAAGGGGAAAAAAAGAAAAGGAATACTATCCAAAGCTGCCAACGAAGAAGAGGCAAAAACAAAGCTGATTTTGATGGCTGGGGAGATGCAGATGCAGTTGATTCATTAACTCTGAACTACCAAGTAGCATAGCACCAACCAAGT
>JBAMHZ010094322.1:0-16601 GCA_037177395.1 Alpinia galanga | reverse complement strand
AAACAGCTCGGCCATGCAAAGATGCCGAGTGAAAGCCAAATAGCTCGGCCATGTGAAGAGGCCGAGTGGAAGCTGAATGGCTCGGCCAGGTGAGGAAGGTTGAGCAAGAACCCAACGACTAGGCCAACAGATAAGCTCGAGCCGGAATCAAATGACTCAGCCGGAAGGCTAGGTCGAGGAAAAACCGAACGGCTCAACAGAAGTGCAAACTTTTCCCTCTGTCATACCAGGGGACCACTCAGAAGATTCGTCCCATTGTATGCAAGCGCGCACACCTCTGGCGGGACCCCACACGCGGGCACCTCGTATAGTTAAAGGTGGAATATTATCCCTACAAGTCATGCTTCTAACAGCCTGACAACTCACCCCGGACCACTTGTCATCATCACATGGGTGATAGTACAGGAGGCACTCTTCACCTCATATAAGAAGGTCGTTGGAGGTAAGGAGGAGGGGGCGGACATACTGTAAGCACTATCACATTTCTTCTTCTTTATTCTCTTCTTCGTTCTTTCCCTCTCCACTCACAAAACTCTGATTTAAGCATGGAGGGCCGAAGCCGGGGATCCCGGCGACGATTTTCTGACATGTGTTAACCTTGATAGGAGAGGAAGACCGAAAATCTTTATTGTTGCTGTTTGGAGAAGAACACATCCTTTCATTTTCTTCAAAGACCTAAAAATCCGAGCGGCATCAATATCTATTATTAATCTTCATCTTAGACATGTTTGTCATTTTGATACCTCTTTAGCTTATTGTCATAAGTATTTTCATGAATATAAATATCAAGTTTTATTTTTTAAACAAATTACAATTAAAAGTATTGAATTAATATTCAACATCACGGTAACAGTGCACCGGTAACGATGGGATAGAGATATTCATGTAACGAGAAGTCAATTCTCATGCTACGCATACATACGTCAGCCAGCGGTGCTTGATTCATTCGTAATATTGAATCATTCATCGAAGTCTAATTGCACTTTCCGGATTGATCCATCCGTGAGACGCAGAATGTGATTTACAATTTAGGTATTGTACCGATATGTAATCACATTCCTCTCGTGACCAATTTCTCCAGGTGCAGTCCTTTTTTTATTTGCCAATTAATATATTGAGGTGGAATTGAATTGGAGAAACAAAGGAAAACAGTTATATTAAATTTCTATTGGCGATCGAAAGAAAGATTGAAATTCCAATCCTATTTTTGTTGTTGATTTTTTGCTTTCCAAGAGTTTCTTTTTCTTAGTCGATTTTATTAATATTTCAAACACCTTTCTTAAAGATTATGTTAGAAACTTGATCTTACTCTATCACTTGGGTAGCTTCATCAGAGTTTTAAATTAAATATTAAAATTCTGCCTTAATCTCGTGAATGATAGTATACATCAGATTAATCCTGAGATGTATGTACATGTCAAGACATCCTATTTCAAGCATCTTTTCTGCACTGAAACATGACTTGGACGTCAGTGTTAGTGAGGTTGAAATTGGTATTGATAGTTGCCAGGGAGCCTTGTTCTTGAGCTATGTAGAGTTGACTTCGTGGCGAGCTATATTCAAATACCCATTTGACAATTAAAAATATTGAATAGCGCCCAGTTGTGTCTAGCTTGATTTGTGCATCAAAGTCTTGACTCAACCCAATGTATAGGCAAGGCTAAGGATGACATAATATTGTAGTAAAAAATAAAATCGTCACCGACTCTTATCAATCTCACCATAAAAAAAAATAAATTATATAAAATATTTTTTATTCAATGGAATGCTATATCACGGGTGATACTACTACTACTGTGCTCTTTAGTCTAATAGGTCGAAGCAGGATGAGACCTAGAATGAGATTAAGGGATTAAGTCAAAGGAGCTAAAAGGACTCAGACAGAAGGCCAAGCTAATGGGGATGTCAAACGGCTCGACCAGGAGACGAGATCGAGTGGGAATCAAACGGCTCGGCCAGGAGACGAGGCCGAGTGGAAGTTAAACGGCTCAGCCCGGAGAAGAGGCCGAGTGGAAGCCAAATGGTTCGGCCAGGAGAAGAGGCCGAGTGGAAGTTAAACGGCTCAGACAGGAGAAAAGGCCGAATGGGAGCCAAACGGTTCGGTTGGGAGGAGACACTCAACCAAGGAATGAATGTAGCCTGAAATGGCTCGGCAGAGATGTAAAGTTCTCATCTGCCATACTGGGGGGACCATTCAAAAGATCCTTCCCATTTTAGGCAGGTGTGTGCACTTCCTGCGGGACTCCCCACAAGGAGGCATCCTCTAAGGCACCCCAGGTAGCCCAAAAACAGAATATTCTTCCTAAGGGCTACGCTCCTAACGGTCTAACAGCTCACCTCCTGTCACCTGACATTCTTTCATTGGTGGTAACACAGAAGATGCTCCAGGTGTAATATAAATAGGTCATTAGAGGTAAAAAAAAGGCATCGATCATTGTAAGCACTACTACTCTTCTTCTTCTTTACATATTCTCTTCTTCGATCTTTTCTCTCCACCTACAAGCTCTAACTTAGGCATTGGAGGGCCGTTAGCCGGGACATCAGTGGCCGTCTGACTTGTGTTAACTTTGACAGGAGGAGAAGACCGAAGATATTTACTGTTGCTGCCGGGAGAGAACTCATATTCTCATCGTCTCCGAGGACCAAAAATTCGAGCAGCATCACATGTGTATTCAAATTTATTTCAAATTTATTTATTTAATTGGCTGTATGTATATTAAATGGACATAAATAAAATCTTACCAAACTAAATGTCAAGTTTACTTACAAACGTTTAGATCATTTATAGCCCTATTTAGAAAAATGTGACAGTGCAGGAACTAAGAAATGTTCACAGTTAACAACTAAGTATTAAGATCTGACAATCAACATCACTGGGAACTGGGTAGTCCGACCTAAGGCCAGCACAGTTAGGCAGCCAAGACACCAGCAGGCAGCTTGGGTAGGCTGGACAGCTGCTCGGGCAGCGGTTTAGGCAGCCTAGACAATTAGATAAATTGGTCGGGTCAAGTCGAGCAACCGGTTTGCATCAAGAAGCAGGGTATTCCTGCTCGACCTATTGATACTACAATTATGTTACGGTTGTCTGATAGCAAAATGCATTACTTGATAATCTACATTCACCTCTGTTTACAGTCTCTAATGTATCAGTTTGATGCTTCTTATATAGAAATTTTAGACATCTAGTTCCTCTGAGTAGAGCCATGATATTGCCAGTATCTTGATTCTGAATCTATAGAACAATTGAAAGGATCCCTATATATGGTTCTTTCAAAGGAAAATTGCTGAAATCCAAGATAGAGAGGTAAAGATGGAAGCTGGTGCAAAATGTTTCAAAAACTTAGTGAGCTTATCAGGAGTTGTTTAAACCTAGAGGGGAAGAAAGATCTACAATGAAGGAAGTTAAAGCAACAAGCATGGGAAGAAGAACAATTCGTCCATGTCGAGAAAATGAAGTGTTTGCTCCCTGAAATCTCAAATGTTTATGTAGTAGAATTCAAAACATTATATAGTTTAGAGATGATGAACACAGAGAAAATGGAATCTGAAAGGTAATCAATTGAAGAAATGGTGGTGCAAATTAAACCAGTCATGCTCCTTAGTTTATACCTGCTATATATATATGCATTGAAGGATCTTGAATAAGTAGCAACATGTCAAGTGTATTTGTATGTCTTTTGTGTACCGGTAGATAAGCTTTCTGAAGGGGGAATTGTTGCCTGTGATATAACAAATCTGTGTTATTTGGCAATTCTGAAGAACCTACAAGTCAAGTACTGATTTCTCATTGAGATTACCAAGTTGGAATTCTGAATCATTTCTTGTTTGTCAACATTGGGAGTAGGGATCAAATACGAGTTAAGGTTAATTTTATGGGTTGGGGTTTATTTTAGAATTATTTCTTATAGAGAAATATGGGCTATAGTTTATTTTATTTTTTTCATTACTCTTTAGAATATGGTTTAAGACCATTATAGTGATCTCTCTCTCTCTCTCTCTAATTTTCTCTTTATTCTTCAATCACCGCCGCCAACTTTATTGTGGAGGAGGGTGAATTAGAATTCACTTATGGAAGAGAAAGGAAAAGAAAAGTTGCAATGAAAAAAGAAAGAAATGATAGCTAGTAAACATGGTCAGCAATGAGCCCTTGCGAGCAAGCCACGAGCTCACGACAAAGCGGCCACCACGAGATGATGAGCTAGCCGTGAACTTAGCGTTGAGCTCATAGCAAGAGGGGGAGGATATACTTATGAGAGAAGATCACGTTCTTAAGCATTCAATTTTAGGGGAGAATAAAATCTAGCAAAAATCAATCTATAGATGGACTAGAAATTCATCAATTTTCTAATGTTATATCTAATAAATGAACAAAAGAAATATCGAATTTAGCCCTAAGTAAACAGAGTCTATCTTCTCTACTCTTAAATATTAATTATTTTAGAAATCACTAAAAGAATACAAACAGAAAAAAAAAAATGCAAACTCAACGATGTGGAGAAACAGCTATATAACTCGGTGACTTGGAAGTAGTGATACTTCGTTTTCTTCACTCCACTTCCATAGGTAGAATTGTAGATGGAAGCTAATACGAACTGAACTAGAGGCGCTTCACCAGAAAGCGTGGTTCACGGAGAAGCAGTGTGGGTGGAGCCGTGGAGGAGAGGCAGAACGTCTGCCGAAGGTAGCCACCGGCCGACGCCGCAGCACCGAAAGGGATCAGAGGAAGGAGGAGTTGCGGCGGCGGAGCAGAGTTTCGCCAATTCGTTGATGTCGCAGTTGGCGAAGCAGAAAGACGAGGTGGAGGTGGTGGATATGAGGTGGAGGAGGTGTTCAAAGAGGACCTCGTCGCAGGGGAGCGAGAGCGGGCCTGGGCGGCCGCTGGAGGGGGAGCCGTACTCCTCCTCCGCCTGCTGGAGCAGCTGCCGGAAGACCGGGTGGTTGAGACTCGTCGCGCGGACGACGAACCGCCGGGAACTGCTACCCACGCACACTGCCACGTGCCCCGCCGGCACGTCTACCGCCGTCGCCGGCTGCAGTTTCCACCGGCGCAGCATCTGCCGGAGGCGCACGACCGGGCGGAGCTTGCTACATTTTCCCATACCCCTCCTATTTTTTCTTAATTAGCAAATCCTCTATCCTTAATTGTAAACAGGTGCCGCTTAGTTTGGGAGCAAAAGGGAGAGAGACGAAATGGGGAAATGGGGGCTTTTATAAAGATGACCCTACGATAATGCCCCAACAATTAGGAGGATTAAAAGAAAACTGACAGTTTCACTGATCTCAGCATCATATCAAATATCCAGTAAAAGTTTAACTCTTCCCCACTTAATATTGAATAACAAATAAGCTAATAAAAGTGTGCACTGGTATTGAATAGCTGGTGCAACTAACTACCCTTCAATCAAATCAAATTAATGAGTTAGCACAATCAGAAGCATCACAAGTTAACATAGTGATTGAATCATCATGATGGCACTGTCATTACGATAATACGACTCTCTGAGTTTGAAGTTTCTACTAAAAGCAAAGCTAAAACAGATAATTTTATTCACAAATTACCTCTTGTGGAAAAGAAATGGAGACAAGGAGCCAGTGGTTTTGGAGCTGCCCACTGATTCACGAAACATGGGAAAACAAACATGTTGGAGAAATTTGAGCTCAGATTATATAATTTATCATGTATTGAATTCAGCAGCTACATTTCAATATCATTCACTATACTTTAATATATATACCAAGCAAATCACGTCACATAATTTATATATACAGATGTCCAATAATTGAATATTTATGGGTATTTAGGCTATTTAATCTGATTCAAATAGCCAATTAATGGATATTTAAATGTATTCGGATACTTAATCAGGCATAGATTATAGGTGCAGGTTATAGGTGGTCTCTATATCATTACCAACTTGTTCACCATCTTTTATTTCAACTTTGTCATATCATCGACTTTTCTTCACTTCAGTTAATATTTTTTTTTTTGGGTATGAGTAAATGCCAAGAAAGTGCTTGTGCTTCCATACCCTGCCAAGGCTTGCAGATTCTTTCTGTAATCTGATCTTTTGATGTGATTGGATATTTTGCTGCATTTTTATTATTACATTCAGTACAAATAAAATAATTCAATCTATCACTTTTTATTAATTAATTACTTCCTTTGTGGACTAGCATCAGAATTTTCATTCGTGCATTGTATTTATATATTCCACTTTCTTTATCTTGTTCCCCTGTGAAATATTGTGAGGAGACAAGGCATAGACAAATGATTAATTACCACTTGAATTGGCAAGCAAAATATTAATCAGAAAACAAGGAATTATATGGAGATAAAGTCTTCTCCCAGTGAGTTGATAAGCCTATATCATTTTAAATTTAATTGTTTTTTCAATAATTGATATAAATAATGAACAAATAAAAAAAACTAATATGACTTAACCATTTGTTTGCCTTTGGGTTGATTCTAAGTCTTCCAATAATTTTCTACAGATTCAAATTTGAATCAAAACCTCCTCTTGCTCAATTGAAACTCTCGATAGCATATATGAAAGTAAGAACCAGAGGCTATAATAGCAACAATTGTCGATTAGTTTAACTATGAGTTGTTTTTTTAATCCCCACACAATGGGATAAAACTTAGTCGTTGTCATTGTATGAGCTGTTTTTTAATGTTCATATTGATTTGTTATGTGCCTCTGCATTTAGAATTTGGTAGATTTCACAGATGAGCCAGGTGAGTTGAGCAACTGATAGGTTAGGTTGGATGAGCTGTGCAAGGTGAGCAGGCTAGGTCAAGGAAGTTGGATAAGTTGAGGACAGAGCAAGACAAAGGGCTGAGCAAGCTAAGTGGATCAAATAGTTGAGGCAACTAAATAGGTTGCATTGGTTGAGTTGATCAATGATTGGATTGGTTGAGAAAATGAACAACCCGAGGAAAATACCATGAAAGGGTCAAGGAGTCCAGATTAAGGATAGAATAAGTTGAATGAATTGGGTATCCCAAGAGAATAAAGTGAGGTTGACAAAATATTGCTTGCAGTGATGAAATATTTCATTATTGAGACTATGTCATATCTATTATTTACAACATTCAGGCAAAGAAAAAAAAATCCTTAATTTTACTATATCCTATGAAACAAACATCACTACAAAGAATGCTAAAGAAGTTTGCAACATTTAAGAAAGGCCAACATTTGTAATTATGGGCCTAAACACAGGGTCATGTTGGGTCCAAAGAGAAGATTATACCCTTGACCAAAGACAGCAGTTGCAGAGGCACTGAAAGCTATCATGAATTCTTTCTATTTTAGCTTTTTTTTTATTGATTTCTTTTTCTAAAACCAGTGTCTTTATACAAAAGCACACTGAGACTAGCAAGTACTGTTTAAGCATGTTTGTTGGGTCAAATGCTTTTAGGAGGCATCACCATAAAGGAATGGATGTTTAATAAGTCCCATTCGAAAAGTGATTGTCCAAGTAATAAGGTTCTGAGCCCAGTTTAAATTTACTTAAAATTATAAGTACCATAGATATCCATATATTTTACTTATTTGAGTATCCGTAGATCCCCATGGATTCGAATGCACATTAATCATGTAAAGTGGCTATCTAAACAGATTCAAATAGCTAATATTCATTCATCCATGGACTTGTTTCAGTGTCGGGCTATGCAAGGCCCGTGAACTGACAACTCCATGCCCAACTCAGCCTACCTGCATGGCCATGGCAGGCTTGATCCAGCCAATACCAGGCTATGTCAGGAGAGACTAGGACCGGCAGTCCAATTGACACTTCTAAGCAGACATAACCTAAAAGACCAGTTTAAACAAACAAACAAAAAAATCACGACAAGGGAGCAGCTGCCCACCAATTGGATTTAAGTTGCTTCTACAAGAGGAAAGAGCAAAACCATGCCACTTTCAGACTTTTCCATGCTGACCACCAAAAAGATAGGAAGGTAAATCTTTAGATAATACACTAATTCACGGCAATTTAGCACAGTCTTTTCTTATAAAGCATAGAGCCAACAAATTCAACCCCAAGCATGAGTTAAACAAACCACAGTTTACCAAACAATTGATACATGAAAGTCTACTTTCACCTTAATTAGTAATCTTTGGCCAGATCCAAGTTTTTAGAAATAAGTACCTTCTGGAGGCTGCACTAATCTGCGGTTGTGTGATGCTGTCATTTCTTTTTTGAGCTGTGTTAGAACATACTCCATAGTGTAATCACGTTGCCAGTTCCCCAGAACCAAAAATTTCTTTGGATCTACCTGGAATAATCACACCAAGCATTAGTTTCCAAAAAACAATGATAGTAGTTCTCCTTAAATCTTTAAACTCGTCTTCAGCTCATGGTATTACCAGTCCCGTGTCAGGATTAACACAAGTCATGTTGATGCGTGAATGGAACCGAACACTCGGTGGCTTCTCAGGATAGTCCTTATCACAAAACAACTTCAGCTGATAGATGCGACCCTCATGGACTGTCTGCAAGAGTATCGGTGCAAAATATGATCATCTACAACTTCAGATTTGGTGATGTAGTGAAATAGAAAATGTCATCAGTCATCTCATACATTAAGGGGACCAATTATTGTGCCAGTCCAAGAGCGCATGTAAATGTCATCTCCATCATCCATGCCATAACTTACAGTCCCATCTCCTATGCCCTTTTCCCCTCTCTCGAGCTCTTCAAGCAATCTAAAATTCCGAGGAACTGCACAACGATGGAATAACAAACAATGCTATTCAGATGGAGTGCCATCCTGACGCAAATGATTCATGAAAAATGAGTAGAATGCATGAAAATAAAATGCTTTGGTGGAAAATTAAAATGTCGCCATAGTTCCTGACACATCCTACTAGAGTTGAATATTTAATGAGATAGTTCCCGAAACATATCCTTCTACAATTGAATATTTAATGAGATGGTAAAAAGATCAGAAAATACCAAAATAGAAGACGTTAACTAATGAACAAGTATCGATGTATTAAAATAAACAAAAAAAAGTACAGAATACCAAACTCGGATTAGCGGGAAAGTATAGGCAATGATTCGCTAAAGTGAAGCTACCGTCATTGCTATTCATCTCCTTCGCATTGCCTGGCATTTGTTATGCAAAGAACAGAAGAACCCAAGGAAGAGGTGATTTGCCTGAGTAGCCAATGAGAAGAACCAAGATATGGCATATGAATAGTAGAACAGCTTAAAAGTAAAATAAAAGATGTTAGAGTGATTAAGCAAACAAGTATCGTAATGGACACATGAAAAATGCATGTCACTCTTTAGTAACTGGTCCTTAGATTTTACAAATAGCAATTATGCATGCATGGATCCAACCTGGACCAATGAAATAAGCTTGCATATAGACAAACCAGAACAAGGGCTGCAAAAACGGTAGCTTAATAGGGCTTCAAAGTGTACCCGTTTGTATCAAAAGCATTACTAACACTTTGAACCTCGAAATACAAATTCCGGTGGGATCTTCCGAAATACTGTTCAGTAGAGAGCAAATTATATTGGAGAAGGGGAGAATGCAAGTAAATTGTATCATAACCATGATTCTGATATCAAAAAGCTGCGCGTGCAAAATAATATATTGTTCGTTCTTCAATTAATCTTAAAGATTTAAGATAAGAGACGGAGAAGCGTGGAAGATCAACCGTAAAAATACGATAGCATATCGAGGACGAACCACCAACGGCCTAGCATCGTTGAGTATAATAGGAAACTAACAACAACTTGAAATTGGTAAAGCTCCATCAATTACCATCCAGAACTGCATCGAGTTATCGCGATTACCAAAGGCAACCGCATCAATTTGTAATATTTTCAACCCTTCCGAAGGGAAAAAAAAATCGCCTCAACATATAGATGCGTAGAAATTTAGGTTGGAAGAAAGAAGAGGAAAGGAGGGAGGGCCGGGTAGAATCTCTCACCAACAACGCCGGATCCACCGGAGCTACCGAGCGTCATTGATAATACGTCCGCCGATCGCTGACCTCCTCGAGCTCGTTCGCCTCCACCACCGACAGCAGCCGAAGAAATCTTGAGACCCGAAAAGAAATTTGGGAACGCCAACTTGATTTGATTGACAAAATGTGGTATTTAAAAAGGAAAGCTGTGCATCTTGTTCGGCTGTAAGTGGAATTTGGGTCGAAGACGAACCGGCGGACTTTGCCGACCGGTTCATCCAAACCGGAATCTGAACTGGTTTGGATTTTTTTTTTTGGGAGAAAAATCACTTTCCACCCTAAAGTTTTCTGAGTTTTTTTAGATGCCTCAGTATGTTTGGAATCATGGCACGCCTAGTCTACTTTAATTTTTTCCATCTAATTTCCAAAATACTGTTTTCTATATATTTTAATTCTAAACTAAAATTAAAAAAACAATTGATACTGTTATAATTTTACTATATAATAATAAAGTTAAATCAAAAGAAAATAAACTGGCAAGAAAAAAAAATATCAAACCAAAGTGAAATCATTTTGCTAATAGACAGTGTCAAGCTAATATAAGTAGATAGGCTAAGAATATAGAGTGTCGAATCGATGTAAAATGGCTTAAAAAAGAAGGGAAATGTCGAGCTGATATAAACAGTTCAGATATAAGAAAAGAGCACTGAACTGAAGTGAAATATCTCGGCAAAAGAAAGAAGTACTAAGCTAATATAAGCAACTTAAGTGTAGAGAAATAGTGTTAAGCTGAGTTAAAACAGCTCAATAGAAAGGATAAACTCTGAGCTAAGACAAAACTTATATATATATATATAACAACTCGATTTGAAGGGAGGATTCTGTCTCCTGATTGAGGGGACCATAAGAGCGATCCTCCTTTAGATTGTCAAAGTTCATGTCTACACAACTCCTATAACCATCAAGTGAGGACACCTTATATCATAAAAAAGAATATTCTTTATAAGGATTGCTCCCCCTGACGGTCTAATAATGTCATCATTTATTGCCACCTGACACCCCACGTGGCCTTGCAGTGTAGAAGCTGTCCCTTTACGGTTAGATAGAAACTATCGTAGGATTGATTATGAGAAAATAATGCTTCGTACCTACTATAAAAGGGCATTAGAAAAAAAAAGAGGAGATTGGTTGCTGAATTATTCTATATGTATTTTTCGTTACAATATTTTTATTTTTCCTCGGTCTCTTTACTTTTCTTTTATACAACTTTAACTTAAGCATTGAAGGACCGTTAGTCAAGACATCGATGTCTATCTAAGCTAGTGTTAACTTTAGAAAGATAGAAAATCAAAGATTTTACTATTGCAATCGGAGAGAATACATTCTCAGTCATTCCAAAGAATCATTAAATCGAAGCCGCAACAATAATTTTCTTTACTCAAACTGAATAAAATTAAATAAAAAAAATTTCATACAAAATTATTGATGAAAAAAATTGTCTTAGTATTGTTTTGGTCAAAGTATTATCATTTTGATATTTATTTCATCAAAATATCACTACTTGAGTATTTTAAAAATAGAATATTAAGAGATTTAGTCTAATTTTTTTTTCGCTCTTTTAAATTTAAATGAGGTGAATATTATAAAAGTGAACACTTAAATTATTTTTTAAAAATAATTAGAGTAGTAAATTGATAATTTTAAATGTTGAGAGGAAATTTTGAAAAGAAAATACACTATTTAGGCAAAACTAAATCCAAAAAACCAGCCGTCCGCGTCCAGAGCCTGATTCTACTCCGCCCTATCCATGACCCGCTTATCTGCTCCTTAGAGAAGCACAACGAATCCCATGAGCCGGTCGCTCTCGTCTCCTCTAACGCTCTCCGTTGCTTTGCTCTCCACCGCTGCCAGCAATGTCTCCAGCTACACCCTCTGTCTCCGTTCACGGACCTGGATGAGCCCTAAGCTCACCGCGGTGATCGGGGGACGACGATGCGGGACGGTCCGGTGCATGGCGAACCAGCGTCGGGTCAAGATGGTGGCCAAGCAGATCCAGAGGGAGCTGTCGGATATGCTGATCACCGACAAGGTTCTCCAGTATGCCGTCCTCCCGGAAGCCTCCCTTGGTGCCGACCGCTACCTCTCCTCCCTCACCACCATTAGCGGCGTCGAGGTCTCCAGCGATCTCCAGGTGATTCATCTGGTTTAACGGTGCTATTACTAATTTATTTGTTTTGGGAATTGTGATGTTTATGAGTCTAAATCTTATTCAACATTAAGTTTTTAGGTTGTTAAGGTGTATGTGTCTGTCTTTGGCGATGATCGAGGAAGAGAGGTTGCTATTGCTGGACTGAAGTCGAAGGTCAAGTATGTGCGTAGTGAACTGGGGAGACGGATGAAGTTGCGCCTAACTCCTGAAATACGTTTCATTGAAGATGAGTCGCTTGAAAGAGGAAGCAGAGTAAGCTTATTATCTCGTCACATTGTGACCACCCCATTGTTTTCCATGCCTGCGTTTAGGTTAGCTGATGCAAATATTGACAAATTGATAACTAGCTAACAGATGAACATATCATGTCGGAGAAAATAAATTTGGCAAATAAGACTTGACAATATTTTGATGTGTTATGCTTGTGTTGCATTCATTTTACGCAAGATAGTTCTTGATTGAGAGTTGACTTTTAATTCCATGGTTTACCATTAGTTTTTTTAACGCGTTACTTCTATCCATCTTTGGTTGATGCCCTTGATTAGTTTGTAAATGATGTTGAAAGAGTTGAACAGAAGAAAAAGAGCAATGCCTAATTCCATGGATATTGGGACCAATTCATGTTAAAAAGTAGACTAATGAGTGATTATGTCTATTTACTACTCTGTTATATGTTTAACATTATGTTTGCTACCACTCTGAAAAAGATTGTGCACCATTGCTAATTTTGTATAACTTGGCTTTTACTTCAAAAGCCATTGTTTCTGGATTCGATGTAAGTATATGTGTAAGAAGCATACTCAAAGGTCAATCTGTACACCCAACGAAGAGGATCCAAACCTTGGAATAAAGTGTTCCTGAATAAAGGTTTTCAACTTGTGCTGGTAGAATTTAAGATAGCATCTCAATCACCATGCTGGTTGATCTCCTATTCCTTGGAATAGCAATCAGTCTGCACAGTGATGTTTGAACTCATACTCTGATTGAGTTTGTTATTTGGAGAAGAATTCCGGACTACAACACGGTATGGATCTAGGTTCCAACACTTTATTTCATTAAAATTTACAAGTTGTCAATGTGGGTTACTGTTCACTTTGAATGTCACAGTTGGTGTCTGGTTTTCAGTTTTGATGAGCCTGGGGTTCAAAGATGGGGAGTCCAAGTATGACTTTTTGGTAGCTTGTATCCTACTAAGTTTGAACGTTGTCCTAGATATGATACTACTAACACATCCTGGATGCCTAAGATGGCTGATCAATCATACAACACATATCTCATAAAATCTTCCTCGTGCAATTAGTCAAATATTAAATCACATATATATCTATTGTCATAGCATGAAAATTCATCTTCTGTTATTCCTAAATCTCGTATGTCAACAATTTAACAACTCATAGAAACTTTAAATTGATAAGACCGTCTTATATAATTGTGATAATTCTTTAACTGGACATAGAGAAATCTATTGATCAATAGCTAAGAAACTAAACAAACTATTAGTATGTAAAAGAAGTACTATAGATTAAACTAATAAGACATCTATATAAAGTGTACTTTTGAAATATCGTAACTTAATAATACTGTTGCTATGTTCAGTATGGTTTTCATCACTATTGTTATGCCTTCCAGGCCTTAGCGCATTTATCTTGTTTGCCCCTCAATCTGGAAGAAGCTTCAGCCAAAATGATCATTGTATGTAACATACCTTTTTAACTTCAAAATATATATCGGATGGCACTGGATTTCAAATTTCCTTCTGGTTTGATTTTAGATCCCCTCTGTGCCAGATTAAATATTTTATATTTTGTCTATGTGAACTTAAATGTTTGAATTCCTCCTTGACTTTTTTTAGTTATTGGAATCTAGAGTGAAATCATAATGTTAGTAACATTAGTTACATGTTGAATCATCTTCTTCCTTGACCTATTGAATTTGTACAGCTTAGAATTATTTGAGATGAAGATTGCTTTGGGAATTACTCCTTTGCCTAGCCGAAATATTGTGATTGATTCTCAAGTACTGTCTCTGTTGAATGCTTCGTGTTTCTGTACTTCTGTAAGCTTTGTTATCACATTCACAAGTGTCAGTAGGCAACATGTGCTTATCTTCTTGGACGGGGAAATGCCTCATCACCTGTATTGGACTTGGAGAGAAGGAACATAAATTTAGCACAAAATGTTATGGCTTTCTTTTCTTCGTTTATTGAAAAAGTAAATATGCCCCAAAATTCTTGTACTAACGTGTTTTTTCATAATAATGAGTCAACCATACAAAAGAATTAGTTCAGCCTGGAATTTGATTAAACTTTCTCCGGTAGGTGTTAGCCATATTGGACAGGTTAAAGGAAGAGAAGAGCACCAGAGATCAAGATGTCAAACAGCTTGAGCCTCCAAATTCTACTGAAGAAGATGGAGAAGGTGATATGGATAATGAAGACGAAGACATCATTTATGTAAATTAAAACAAATTGTTGAGGCTGTGGTATCTAATCTGCACGGTAAGTTCTTAAGATCTTCCCAAAGAAATAAAGAAATATGAAAGGTCGCTGTACAACATTCCTAACGAGTTGATTTGTTTAGAAGCTCCTGATTACTAGTCTGTGTTTTAGTATTTTATGCACTCACTTTTAAACTTAGAAAGCATGATTTGATAGCAACTGTCATCCATCTTTGGTTTGCTTCTCTCACTTCCTCTTTCAATTATATTCATGAGCTCGGGTTACTAGTTATAAAATTAATTGTGACTCAGGTTTCTACCTTAATAATTATTTTTCCACTATGATAAAAATAAAAAATACAAAAAAGAACAGGGAAATCGATCTCTTGCATGGATATTAACATTTATATAAGTGCTAATCTGGTTACCCTCTCAACAACTTTCTAAACCAGAGCATTTAATTGTTGCAGGCGGTGCCAACCAAATGTGCCAGGACGGAACTTGTTCTCTAGTGACTATTTGCGTATGTAAACCTAACTTGGTACATTTGTAACTTGTAATTTCATGATAAATCTATCGATTGCCAAAATCCAACCACAAACCCCAAGTAGGTCAGCTACTTGAATATACTATAGCTTTCTGACAGAGCTGCATGGGAAATGGAGATTCTTTGCTCTTCAGGTACCAACTACTGTGTCTGAGCTATGAAAGTGAGCGTATCTCAGTTTTGCAGTGTGGATTCATTAGGCTTTATTGTCTAAGGCATTTCATCTACAACTTTACTTTGTGTCTAGGATATTTCATACCCATAACTAAATATTTCTTTGTAATATGAAAAAAAAATTCATCTCATCTGCAATTAATCAATCTCAATCAGTATTGACTTGTTTTTATCTATCTTTACAAATAGAAATCTCAATTAAGGTTCCTCATTATTTATTATTTGTCTGTATGACTCATGGAATCATATATTTGTGTTTGCTATTCTGTCATAAGTTTTTGTCCAAGCCAGCAGCCTATTTATTTCTTTCAGCATATTCTTTAGTGCGGTTGTCACTGTTGTCTCTTATATAGATTTTTTGTTGGCTCTGAACTATCTTTGTTGGTAAGAAACACACCATTTTCATGGCATTCTGCACATTAAATTACTTCTCTGCACAGTTTGAGAGACTGTGACTTCTGCATGCAATCATATGCTTGTGTTTGCAAGCCTGGCATGAGTTCTCTATTCAGTCCTCATCTTAGCCTACCGGATTTGAACTGGTACATTTCATGATGTCATATTGTCACCAGACACTTATTAAATGCACATGAAACGCTACTGTTGAATTTTTTTTATGAACCAGGAACTTCCCATCAAGGAACAGAGACTAATGAATGCTAATGAAGGTAAGCACATATCTAAATTCTGTAAATTTAACATCAAATTAAATGAGGTTTACTCAATGGTGATGGGGGAGTCTTGTTCAGGTTAAATTAATTTAGGTAAACTATTCACTCGCTTCAAGGTCTATATAGGAGGGATAAAACCATCAGGGATTTTAGGCAAGCTGTTTTATCCCTCTCGATCTCGCTTCACCTACTTTTGGCTAAATTCGGTTCAATTTGCATGAGCTAGATCCCATCTAAACCTCAATTCTATTGTATTCTTTTCCCTCTTAATCTCCCCTGGCCATTTTCTTAATTGAGGTTCAGATGTGTAACAATTACTTTATCATATTTTATGAGCAGATTAAAATTGTGTTCAGGATCAAATAAAAGGTTGTTTCTATTTTGACTGGCTTTACCGAGAGATTTCCATCGCTTGAGTAAAATGATTCAACGATTAGTGCTAGCAGACCCAAGCATGACAAATATGGAGCCATCCCATGCAGCATTGTATTGATGAAACATGAGATGCTTCCTGTCCTCGTCTCACGCGACTTTGCTCTTTTTCTCTCTCCCAAGCAACATGGCGTAGGTTGTCACTGCCTTCCCCACCCAACCCCACACAGCATGAAACAATGAATAACTTGTTTATACCTTGTAGTCAC
>JBAMHZ010094321.1:0-29454 GCA_037177395.1 Alpinia galanga | reverse complement strand
AGACTTTATTTTCTATTATATTATTATTTATATTTAAATATATTTTATCTTCTTTTATTGTTGTTAATTAAGTTTTTTTTGTCTTTCTTTTCCACGTTTGATATGTGTATTGTTATAGTTTCATATTGTCTAACTGAAGCATTTATTGGTTGTCTAAGTACATGTTCGTATCACCTTAAACGTATTTTTTGAAATTTTTTCTTAATAGATATAATTTTAATTTTCTCTCTAATATTCTTATTTTTTATTCTGTCTATTCTCGTGTGTTCACACATTCATTTTAACATCTTTATTTCTGCAATTCTCATCTTCTATTCATGTGTACGAGTGGTAGTCTAACATTCAACTTCATATAACATAGCAGGTTTATTCATTATTTTGTAGAATTTTTTTTTTTGAATTTTAAAAGTACTTTACGATCACATAAAACACATGATGCTCTTTTCTATTTCAATCATCTTACTTATATTTTATGTAAAATATCTCTTTTAATTCCTTTGTCATTTTACAAAAATGATCCTAAATATTTAAAATTCTCAGTTTCAAATAACTCATCATCTCATATCTTAACACTTATTTCATTATGTCTAATATTGTTAAAACTTAAATTTTATATATTCTATTTTTATTCTACTTAATCTAAAACATTTCACTTTTAATATTTCTCTTTGGTGAGAATGGTCGATCTTGACATAAAAAACAAGTCAATCTATTTTCAATAGACTAATTGAGTCGAATACTCATTGAACTAGACGAACTAGGTGGTATAATTGGGCGTTCCAAATCACCGAATGAACTAAATTATCTAATCAGATTAGGCTAAGTTAGTCAACTGGCTCGAGCTCACCAAGTTTGTATTTCACAAACTAAATGTATAAAAAAAATATTTCTATCTTTTTAAAAAATTTATTTATATAAATAATTATGCCATTTATTATATATTCTGTTTTATCAACCAAACTCAATAATAATAATTATTATTAAATATAGTGCATGATTCTATTTTTAGAGTAAATCTAATAAATTTATTAGATCCGGTCCAAAATAGGATGGGATTTAAAATAATTAGACCATATAATCCATTTCAAAATAAATTAATTTTATGTTAATTTATATAGTTTATGTGACACTTTCTAAAGATTAAATTATTAGGAAATTTATATTTTATTATCGAGAAAATTTCATCACTATATTATTATTTTAGGAAAATTCATTTCACTAATAGAACTTGCATACTTTCTAAAACATCACCTATAGTTTTGAAATGTCATCAAAATCTTATAATTTTATATTGAGGGTATTTAGAAATGAATATAAACTTTTTTGGGATGGAAATGAAATTTTACATTTATTATTTCGCCGCGGCAGCGGCACCTGCAGCGGCAGACAAGAAGAAGCGGTTTCGTACGAGGGGTAGGGAGGGAACGAGAAGCAGGCGAGTTTGAACTCCTGCGCCCCAAATTCCCAGCTTTTGATCGCTTTCAGCTCGAGTATCTGCATTAGGTACCTGTTCTAGTCGGTTTCTATCGGACTATACTTGTTTTTCTTCGTCGTTTTTGCTATGATTTAGCTGTTGTTTTGAGCAAGGTCGATGATGTTAGGGTTTTGAAAACTAGCGTTGAAATTGTTTTTTCGGCTCCTGGTTTACCGTATGCATGCCTCGCGTTCCGTGCATGTGGCAGATTGTGGAGGTAGGGTTTCGAAATCCATAATTAGGTTTTTGCTCGCCGGAAACTGCTGTTGTTTTTGTTTGCATTTCAATTTACCGTTCATACTTGTAAATCAACGGTTTTCGTTCTGCAGATGTTTTGCATTTTTTCTGCGTGTTAAAGTTTCGATCTTGCTGTGTTATTTAGGTTGAGTTACGGTTCTAGCGCCTAGACCTGTTGGGATGGCAGAAGGTAAACCGTCTTCTGAAGTGGAGGGAAGTATGATGGGAAATGGGACTGCTGCGCCTCCTGAAGGTAATACTCGTGTATATGTTGATCCGGAAGTGCAGGACACTAAACATAAAAGCGACACAGTGGAAGATACCACAATATTGAATGGATCTGGCCCTCTGGAGCCAAATTCTGACTCTGGAGATACAGGAAGTAAAGGTGAAGGTAACAAAGATGAGGATGGTGAAGAGATGCATATTGAAGAAAATGGAACTGCAAAAGAAAATGATCTTGGAGAGTCAAAAGAAGATGACACAATTGAGGATGCAGGACCTATGCAAAAAGAAAGTAGCATAGAAGAATCAAAAGAAGACAACCCAATTGGGGATGCAAAACCTGTGCAAAAAGAAAGTAGTATAGAAGAATCAAATGAAAATAGCACAATTGAGGATGCAAGACCTATGCAAAAAGAAAGTAGTATAGAAGAATTAAAAGAGGACAACCCAATTGAGGATGCAAAACCTATGCAAAAAGACAGTGGTATAGAAGAATCAAAAGAAGATGGCCCAATTGAGGATGCAAGACTTGTGCAAAAAGGACGTGCTGTAGAAGAATCAGAAGAAGACACAATTGAGGATGCAAGACCTGCGCGACAAGAAATTACTATAGAAGAGTTGAAAGTTGATGATCAGATTGAGGGTGCAGATGCAACAGCCACAGAAAATGATGTACAAGACACCAAAGATAAAAAAGAGATTGAGGATACAGTTGCTACTACCGAGGATATGGAAATGGTTGATGAAGAAGGTGATCAAGCAGTGGAGCGTGTGACTACTACCACTGCACAAGCAAATGATGTAGAAGAATCAAAAGAAGAAATTAAGAATGAGGACCCAAGTATTGCAGAATCTAAGGATGGGAAGAAGACTGATGTGGAAAGTGATAGCATAATGATTGTCAACCCTGGAAAAATGGTTGTTGTGGAAAGTGATAAGATAATCGCAGGTGAGGATGTGGAACTGGCAGATGCAGAGGATGAAAAAAATGTGGGAGTGGAAAAAGAAGAGAAGGATGTGGACCAAGAAGCAAAGCAGGAAGAATCCGAAAACTATATGGAGGTTGAAGAAAATGGTAGTACTGAACTGAAGGACAATGAGGATAAGGAAGTTGTAGGGTTCAAGAGAAAAAGATCACAGATAGAGAAAGCAGAGAGAAAAGGAAGTGAAAGTGCAACAAAAGCCAAGGAGTTATTAAATAGTCCTATTACTTCATCCTCTGAACGCCCTGTGCGTCAGAGAAAAACTGTAGAGAGATTGGTAGAAGTAATTGAAAACGAGGCATCGAGAGAGTTTCAAGTTGAACAGGTGTTTTAATTATCATTTATTTTTTTAATCTTGCCTTTTGACGTTGTGATTTTCAATCAATGAATACCTAAAACCTCTATGTTACAGGGACGTGGCACTCCATTGAAGGATATACCAAGTGGTATGCTATTTCTGACATATTCCTGTTTACAAATTTCATATTATCATCAAATGAAAACTTACGTTTCCTCAGATTTTGTCATCTTCTCTTTGCATCAATAAATTCTGTCTCCTATTGAGAGGAATTGTTTAGACCTAACTATGATCTTATCAGTTGGTTTATATGCTCAAATATCTTGTTATTATCATTTCTTTAACTTTATAACCAACACTCCACATGAATTTGTTGTTTTGCTTATTTCAATATTTCTTTAGATAAATATAATTCTCTTCAGAGATTATTGTTCATGCTTCAAGTAGATATACATTTTCCCTGTTGCTGTTCACTGGCGAATTAATAATCTGCTCAATAGCCATCTTATTGGTATGCTAGATTTATCTGGTGAAATAGACAACAAATTGGAAGGATGCATGTAGAAGTTATTCTCAATGTAGGCTTAAATACTTTGATTCCAATTTTAAAATCTTTATATATATTAACTCTCCCGTAGTGGGATAACATTTGATTGTTGTTGTTATATATATTAACTCTCCCCTCAAACACAAAGAATTTTTTTAATATCAAATAAAATCCATTGTAAAGATTGTATTAATTCAACATCTAAAATCCAAAACTATCAATGGTACATCCCATATCTTGCAGTTTACTTTCCATTTCCTTCGTATCTATCAAGTATGTTCTGATTATATAATATTCCATGCGTGTCTGGCTTTCTGTTCCAGTGGCTCACAAACTAGCAAAGAAGAAACCTGCTGATATTAAATTGATACATCATACCCTTTTTGGAAGGAGAGGAAAGGTATTGAGTATTCCTCCTTTTTTCTCTATAGTATGCTGTCATTCTTCCTGATTTCTACAACTGTTGGTTCAGGAGTGGTGCACTTTTGATGAGCATCATCCTTAGGCCGTTTGCAATATAAGCATCATGTTGTTTTCTGATAATTGGTCTATTTCCTAATAGCTCAAGCTTTTGGGAGTAGTGATTAGTTAATCAACTTTAACATGGTAGGCTTCGTTTTTTGCCTATGTCAAAAAAAAAAAAAATCCAATCAGTTCATGAATTGAAAGGTCAAGGCTAATCAAGTCTAGTACTGCACCCAAAGATGAAGGGGAGTATTAAACAATATAAATATATAAATTAGCATTTTTGTATTAACTCAAACTTTTGAGCAGAGAGGTCAGCTAATCAATATGGTTTGCAATATAAGTATCATGTTTTCTGATTGGTTTATAATTTGTTTATTGTGGTTATGTTTACTTTTAAATGATTTAATGCTGCCATATTCTACAATTTAACTGCAAAAGTGTTACTGTTAATAGTTCATAATATTGCATATTGTGCTTCTTGGTTTATTGGAATTATTCTGAACTTTGGTATCTGTGTGAAGCTGTGATTTTCCAAGTTGCATATTTTTGGTTTTTCTTAGATTTTTTTTCTTCCAAACTTTAAGAGTATTATTTTTATTAAATGAGTGTTACTGGGGAACATATCCTTTTACTTTCAAATTTCCATATTATATTTGATTTAGTTGAAAATAATCATCAGATTGTTGACTTTTTTGAGGTTTATTAAATGGATCCTTCAATGTTAAGAAAAAAAAAATAAACTCAAAAGAGGTGGCAACCTAATATAAATCGTATAATCCTGATTCTTGAACATCTGCCAGGTTGATAGCCCTTGCTAGGTCTTTATCAACCTCTTACTATACCCACAAGGAATATAATCCATTGTAAGATAAGTACAAAAAAAAAGATTATTTGTCCTTACTTTCTTTTTATTTTCAGGTTCTCTTATAGATGCTACTTCAGGACACTAGTTACCTACATAATTACATAGTTGTCAATCTGAACAAACATTCTTCTTGTTTCTATGCAATGCAATAAGATTAGCTTCAATTGTGATTCTCCACCTGGTAGCTTGACAGGCCTTTTACCTCAATTTGTTGAAACCCTCCAACAATGACTTTGATGTCGGCACTGTCCTACTTTCTTCTATATACATGAACGTCACTATCTTTTAAGATTTTTAATGTCCATGTTTACATGACCTAAACAAATTTAAGAATGATATCTTGGAGTCTATGTGAGAATGTTGTGGCAATTGTGTCTTACCTCGTGTTGTGAATGGTTTTTTCTAAGGTGTATCTTGCATGTGAATCAAAACTTTTCACTCAATGTTCTCAATCTAACGAGTGTCTTGAAAGAAGGCTTAACTCTAGTTATTGCTGTTATTTGTACCTATAGACTAAATGCATGTCTCAATTACAGCATCACCAATGTACTTCTAAAAGATATGATTTTATTGCAGGCAGTGAATTTCAAACATCATATCCTCCAGTTTTCAGGTTTTGTATGGCATGAAAGTGATGTAAGAAGTTATATCTTGCATTTTGCTTATTGTAGTGTTAGTTCTCTCTTCATTTTTCCTCACAAGCTAACTTTTACCTTCTCCAGGAAAAACAGAGAGCTAAAATGAAGGAGAAACTTGACAAATATGTAAAAGATACACTGTTGGATCTGTGTGATCTGTTTGATTTACCTGCTTCGAAAGCCAATTCTAGAAAGGTAGGTAGATCTTGCATTTATAAGGTGTTAACCCACTGTATATGATCAAATTGCTTTCTCATCTATGTTTTTATTTTTCTGATTATCTCACATTGATTTTTTGGATGACATTTTAGGAAGAACTTGTAGAGAAGCTGTTGGACTTCTTGGTTGCTCCTTACCCTAATATTGAAGTAATATTTCTGAATTGGACAACTCTCCTTGTGCTTTTTATTTCATGTCTTAATGGTGATGGATACTTTTATCTAAAAAAAGAGATTATGCAAAAATTGTTGCTTTAGTCTTCATGGAGTTCGTCCTATTGCCTTTGTTTCCTAATTTATTTTTTTGGGTAGCAATCAACAAAATCCAAAAAGCGTGAGAGAGTGGCCAAGGGAAGTTCTTTAAAGGGATTGGAGGGTGCACATTCAATGAGGTCCAGGAAGGTTTGTATCAGAAAAAATGAACTCCACTATCAGCAGTGTCATTCTATGTTCTTCCCTTTGCTTTTAAAAATTTATTGATTGTCTCGGTTAATATTTGATTGTGTAGTTTGCTTATGGTGATGGATAAATGTATTAGATGGTTGTTGATTTGCAGAAAGAGATCGGAGATGATGCCTCTCTGAGTGAAGGTGATAAGAGCTTGCCTGATGAAGATGAAGTCAATGATAACAATCCTCGTAAAGGCAAAGCAGTTGAGCATTCTGAGAGTGAAGATGACGATGAAGAAACTTATGACATGATTGAAGAAGATGAACATCAAAAAGAGGATCTAGGAAAGGGTAACACAAATAAGAAGAGAGTTTCCAAACAGAGGGAAAAGGTCAGGACCGACTCTAAGGTAGAGTCCGTTCCTGCAACTACCAAGGGTTCTATGAAACCATCATCTTCCATACTTACCAAAGCCAAGGATGGTGATGATGATCTAGGTACAAAGGTCTTCTCTAGGAAGAAGAAAATGTCTGATTCACCCAAGAAAAAGTCAACTATTAGATCAGCAAAGAATGAAAAGGATACTGGTAATCTATCAGCCATAAATTTTCATGATTAAAGTTCAGTGATATTGTTGAGCACTATAATTTATCTGATTACTGGATGCTTGGGTTTTCTATGAGCTATGCCAACCACTTTACTGTTTACCCTTATCTTTACCATTCTGCTGTGTTAAAAAAGGTATGCTTAGGAGTTAGGTCAGCAAAGTAGGTATTCAAGTTCCCTTCAATAAGATAAAGATGTTATCTTCAAATATTACATCACCTACACGACGCAATAGGAAGCAAATGAAGGCTCAAAAGCCTACTTGCTAATGCACTCACTGTTCTGGTCTCATCCAAGGCAATATCTTTCAGTTTTCCATTTGGCTTATCTCTTCATGATGCTGTCATTTTAAGGTTCAGTCTCTTTGTTGGGTTGTAAACTGATCTTATTTTTGCAATTGTGGAAATATAGCTTAATTGATATTTCTTCTGTCACAAATCTTTTTTCCTACAAGTCTCTTTTCTTGGGGTAAGTATTTTATTCTTGTTGGCTCTGAAGTGACTTTATACATCCTATTAACCATTTTTGTGCATCTTTAATTCAATGGTAGTGGTAACATCTTTGTTAACTTGATCATGAAGTTGTTTAAATTAGCCTGGTTAGACAATACTTACAATAGCTTTTTGTCCATGACAACGTATATTTTCTTGTCTGGAATATTTTTGGCAAGTTTTTAATGATATTTGTATTCTTCAATTTTGTCTTGGACTTGTGTGCGATTAGTTTTGTTGCATTTGTTCTGAAATGCATTCACTTTCGATCAAGGTAAAAAGGCTGGTAAAGACAATGTAGCAAAATCCAAGGTCCAACAGCCAGGCAAGGAGGAACTAAGAAAGAAAATATGTGAAATTTTGAAGGAAGTTGACTTTAATACGGTGAGTTACTTGTACAAAAATTGTTTTTTGTAGATTGCTACAGTTCAACTTATTAGATTGTAAATTTTTAGTAAAATGCCTAAATTATCCGATGAGTAAAAAAATTAAAGGAGCTGCTTTTTATGATTGTGTTGTTACTTTTGGTAAAATATCCATAGTATTGGTGCTCTCTTCTATTTGCAAACAAATTCCCAGTTGTTTAGATCTCATACTTCACTGAGTGTCCTATTTGTTTGTTTCAGGCAACTTTCACAGACATTCTGAAGCTGTTAGGTATGTTATTTTCAGAACAATTACTCGTTTCTTTCTTTTGATCGATCAACCAGTATGATGATGGCATAATTTCCACAACAATTTTCTGTCAGCTACACATTACAAAGTGGATCTGACCCCACGAAAAGCGTCGATAAAACTCATAATCCAGGAGGAGCTGACCAAATTGGCTGAAGCTGAAGAGGATGAGGATGACGAAGACTGAGAGGAAGATGCATAGAATAACGAAGCACAAAAGATAGATTGATGTGTTTTTTAACTAGCAAATCCTCTCATGTAACTTTCTAATTTACTTGTAACAGCAATATGTGTTTTTATTTGCAGGTGTAGATGTATCTGTGATAGTTATGGGGTTCCGGTTGTAAACTAAACAATGGAAATTGTTATAGTTTCGGTGTATTTGTTTAGTATTAATGGACCAAGTTTATTTTATTTCTGATACAGTATAGATAGCTGACTTGCATAAATAATTCTATAGAAACGGATTCCAACAAACTAATATAAATCTTAAAAATAATTCACTTCTATAAATTCTGTGGCTCAAAGTTGCATTTACAAATATTTACCAAATAAAAGGATGGAAAAATAAAAAATAAAAACTTTTGCTACCGACTGATGACCCCGAGTCTCACAATGTTACTCGGTTGTGATCTAGCAGATCAAAAAACCTCTGCCTGGTGAATTGCCAACTGTTTTCTGTCAGAATTACTCAAAAAAACATGTTCAGTAAGTGCTGGTCAATCTAAAACGCAATCTGGAGAAACACGCCCTATCAGATATACAATATTCATCGAAGTACTTTCTCATTATCGCAGCTTTCCCAATTGATTAGACATTCTACGTCCTGAAGTCCATGACAGTGATGGTATTGCAGGAGAAACACGCCGCTATCTTGTCACCTTCCCTGTTCCAACATACCTCATGGATGGCGCCTGGCCCCCGGTAAGTCTTCAGTATCCTCCCTTCTTTTATGGACCATATGTGCAGCGACTGATCCAACGATCCGCTTGCTAAGTATTCACCATTGGGACTAAATGCGATAGAATATACAGCTTCCCTAGTATTTGAGCAGCGGATGGAAATATAAGAGATGAATGATGGGATCAACTAATAGTAGACTTACTTGTGACCATTCAAGCTGCAAAGAAGGCGCCCATGCTCGATGTCCCACAATTTAATCGTGGAGTCACAAGACGCACTGCAATGGTGTCGAATTTATCAGTAATGTGATCAAAGGCTTTTGCAGGCAAGTCGCGTATCGGGCAGTGCCATATAAAACGCTGGTAGGCATCCAAGTTGAACAATGGTATGACTACGTTAAGGTTGAGAAGATAGTTTAAGACAAAGCTATAGAAAATAAGGTTGAACATCAAACAATCAACGAGAAACAATCGCAAAGGAGAAAGCTGATTAGATTGTTTCTACGATGCAGAGCAAAGTACAAAGAAAGAAAGCTACGGTTGTAATTTGTTCCTGATACAAAGAAATTACTTACCTAGCGAGAATCAATTGTTGATTTGAAGCATTTGTGCGCGGACCGGTTGGCCTCCATCTAATATTGTATATTTCCTGAAAATGACAACCACAGTGACATGAGCAAGAAGAAAGAGAGAGAAAATTCAAACAAATGAAAGATAAGAACCTTGCTATGATCTCTGAAATCGTGCAAATATTTATCCTGCTTCAGACTCCATATCTGTATATTATTCACAGAAAGTCATAAAACATAGTCTTATGGTTGTAAATGCAATATAACTAACACCAATGTTTTATGGGGCAAAAAGTAAAGTGGAAAAATAAGATCCAATGATCTAAAAGGAAATTATATCTATAATGGACTCTAAAAGAACACAATAATATAGAATTAATCAGTTTGCATATCTAAAAGAACACAAATTTACCCACACACACACAAAATAAACTAGAGCAGAAAAATACTTTATTTAATAGACTACCTTGAACAATAACAACTTTTGAAATGATAGCTTATAGTTGCTCGAGCAAAGGTGAGTTTGACTATTACTGCAGATTGTGTTACAAGCTATCTAAATTTGTAAACGAATTTATTGCATAACTTGCAAATATCAAAGGTTATTCACATATTGAAAGATTAAGCTGCAGAAAGAATTCTTCTCTAACATGTTTATTTACCTTTGCAGTCCCATCATCAGAGCATGAAGCCAATAGGGTATGAGTTGGATCCCATTTAGCAGCATTAACTTCGGCCTAAATGAAAAGGTAAAAGATTGATTTAAGGAGAGAAGAAATGTATCGTAATTTGCGCAGAGGCAGTTAAAATCCTAACGATCAAAATTGCACCCAGATAAGCATTTTAAGGTGCATTCGATCCAAGATTAGAACGGACAACAGTTATACCTTGTGCCCAGAAAAAGCCTTCAATGGGTAAGTCTCACCAACCTTGCAAACATAGATCATGGCGTCGGCAGAGCATGTGGCAAAAGTATAATTGTTTTTCCAATCAACGTCAAGTATTGGCGCTGGAAAACAATATTGGCATCTACTACAGTGATCCTTGTTTAGCTGGAGTTAGAACATAAAAAAAATTCACACTTTATGTCTCATTGATAGACTAAAAAAAGTACCTGAATGAAATTCAAATTGTTGTTTGGATTTCCAAGTATTTGTATCCCACACAATAGAAGTTTTGTCAACACTGCCACTTAGGAGGAAATCACCCTTCTTGTTCCATTTTAGTGAGAAAATGGCTCCTTCATGTTTCACTAATGTGCTTCTCAGTTGTCCTGTTAACATCTAAAGAAGTAAAACTAAAACCTCATCCAAATAACATGATTTTGGATATATCAAAGGCAAAGTGAGGAAAGGTATTTTTCTGATGATTGTTAGTTCAGTTATGCATCTCTTTTCCTTGTTAGAGAAAAGCCATTAAGATGGTATCATAAATCATGTCATTGAGGACAATTTTTCAGTAATCAACATACAGTAATATCATAATCAGATCAGCTGCCCTCTTAATGAAATCAATTGTTATACGAACAATGTGAAAGAACTTAAAAACATGAATAACATTAAAAACTCTTTCTTCTTCACCAGCCCAACAAAAAAAATATGGTGTCAAACTTGACCCATCTAACAATCTCCATAAAAAATATGTGGTGGGAGGAAAACACAACCCTAAAATTAAAAGAGAACATCCACCTATGCAAAAGTATATTTACCATCTGGTCTCCATATTCTTACTTGTCCATCGTAACAACCAGTAGCGAGTAAAGAACCACCATGCTGTTAGAAAAATAAATATGAAAGTAACATCAAATGGAGTTCATAAGAGCAGCATCACTCAAATCGAACCATAACAACTGCAGTGATAAAAGAAAACAGATTTAATAGTTAAAACAGAAAATTGGAAAAACAGGTATGCCCAAGAGCTTACGTTCCAGTCTAGGGCAGTGACATCTTTGCACTTCTCATTTGTTCTACCCTTGAAATGTTTAAGGATACGAACATCTGAAGGTAAAATTTGCACATCTTTGCAGCATGGACCATCTGGAACTTTCCAAATTCTTGCAGTTGAATCATTGGACCTACATTTCAAATACATATATTTAAGACGCAAGTTACAACAAGATAGCATAAAATTGTCAAAGAATTCAGCGCAAAAGCTTATCATCCTTAAAGGTACAGGCAAATTATCAAATTTAACCAAACGCCACAAAACCAAAGCAAACATCCTGAGGTATCATAAATTGCAAGTAATATGTTAAATGGCATGAGGATGTATGGTAGCTTGTCTTGTTCAAGCAGGTAACAAATATTAGTTCAAGTTTGAATAGGAGCTCTGATGGGGAACAATCACAGTGGTGACCATTGGTTTGGGACTACCTTATTAGCCAAGTTAAATTGAGTAAGGCATGACCTTTTCCAAAGTGAATTAAGTCACCCTGTGATTTTGAATTAAATCAGCTTAAATAGTCATTTTGGACTCAAATATTGTTTCGTATCTTGAAGATGTTTTTGAAAAAATCAGCTTGGTGGTCAAAAGATACATTATTGAGAATAAGAATGAGGTTTTGAAGAGGTGTCAAGAGAAAAGATGATTATAATAATTAATAATAACAAAAAACCTGAATAAATCATCGTAATTATCTTTTCTGTGTAATCTCATCAAAGTTATAGGTGTAGAATGACACATTTACAATTATTTTTTTGGATAACCTATAACCACTATTATCTCAACATCCTCCATGGCACTAATTTAGCTTTATAAAATATAAACACAGAACAGTGTAGCTAAAAGTGCTTCTGATAGGCTCATATGTATGCTCTGAAGAAGAAAATCTCACCCAGATGCAAGAAGGGAGCCAACTGGGCTCCATGCACAAGCAAATACCTAAAGAAAGATTTAGCACAAAGTAAGAAAATTTTCCAAAAAGAAAACTTGAAAGTAAACATGGAACCAAACCTCAGAAATATGTCCTCGCAGGATGGTCACTTCAGAAGGTGAGATCTCACAAGATAAAGATTGAAAACTAGGTGCGTTGTCCATTTGTTTTGGCCCTACAAGAATAAAAGAGACAAGTAATTGAGTTTACTAAGACATAAAAATGCAAGTGAACAATTCATTTTCCACAAAAAAGTATGGACATATATACTTGGTGAATATGCTTCAATCTAGTACATTGTCAGGTTATATCATCAGTTCATCGCCAAGAATTTTTTTTAACCAATTACATATGCATGTCATAAAGGACATGCAACTGTTTTATTAAACATATAATTTGACTACAAAGTTCTCCTTCCCTGTATAAGTTGAGAAGAGATAAAGCATATATCTGGGAGCTTTGTCACAGGGAAGGTCTCATATTATGCATTGATATTCCTTAATTGATAATGAATCAGCAATTATTATTCCAAAATTTTTGAAATGGTTTGTTAGATACGCTTCAGCCATTTTGGATTATGGGTAGTCAACTTCCTAAGATTTGATTCATCTGTTTTGTACTGTTTATGGTGTGGCTTTCAGTAACTCTGTCAAGAGCAAAGTCAGTGATTTGGGGCTATATGACAAGATCGTATATATGCATGTTCAATAGTCATCTAGTATATGAGACAGGTCCATCTCATGAACACTATAATTCACCAGTAAGTCTATTAGTTCAAATTAAAAAAAACAACCAGTTAAATTTTGCATAAAGATTAAAAAGGATGGTCCCTGTGTACGCTGCTGTGGGATTAGGAAGGGATTATATCCAAACGTATCAAGCTAATTAGTATGCCAACAAGATAAATGTAACATGAAAAAAAAAAAATGAAGCACCCAACCAGAAAATTCAATCAGAACTTTACATGATTTTTATTTTTGTATTTTGATCTACTATTCATTTCTTTGAGGATACAAGTCAAACTGCACAAGTGAATTGGTTACTGAAAATAAGTGTAATTTAAAAGAAATGAAATAGCATTATGATCTACATATATAGTCGTGTAACTTAAGAAGTTGTCCAGGAGGCTTTTGTGGAGCAATGAAAGAAACATTACCCCAAGAAGCTTTATGCTTTCCAAGCTTAATATTTACTTTGGATTGGGAATGTTGCTTTTCCATTTTCATCACCCTTCCCTTAACCTTCCCTTGGTTGTCATCCACATCCATCTTATCTTCATCCTCTTCTTGATCTCCATCTTTCTTTTGCCTTCCTCTTGATGTCTCACCTTCAAATCGTTCTTGTTCTTGAGCATGCACATTATCTTTAATTTTATCAAATTCCTTCTGAATCTTTTCTTTTTGCTTAGCTTTTACCATTCTTTGTAGTTCATCAACACTCTTTGTGATGAGATCCAAAGGTTGCAAAAAGGAAAAGTCATCTTCAGAATCTACATCATTCTGGAAAATTTCAAGAATCACAAGTGATGGTTATCACTCAAAAACAAAAGAAAACAACATGGCTGACAAGAAGGACATACATACATTATCTAAGTTAGCTTCCATTTCAACATACTGCAGACCCTTTTGTACTAGGGTGATAAGTGCACCAGGTGGAACTAGATTCCCATCAATGGAAGATTTGTTAATGCCAGCCTCATATCCCAAAGCAAATGATGCATGAGTTAAACCTGGTAAGGCCACCAGGTTAGCAATGTCACACCAGGCAATCTTTTCTACAAACATAAACTCTTATCAAAGGCTCTCACATGATAGCAACTTTGAGTATTAAAGAAAAATGAATAAATTGACAAAAAGGTAGTCAACTTTAAGCATAGAGTAGAAGAACATGAAGTTCTCAAAAAAGATATTATTCACATTAGCAAGGAACACTGAAACAGTTAAACAGATGCACTAACTTGACAGAACCAGGGTAAGAAAGCATCTATTCCTTCCATGAAAAATCAGTTTCCTAAAAACCTAGAGGAACATCATGCATACTGCCATGTCAGGGCCATTTGATTGTTGTGAGTTATTTTGATGAATTAAGCACTATTTTTCTCGTGAATAAAAAATTTAGTTGGACTCGGACAGCGAGGGAATAGATGTGAAATAAAAAGGTTCCCTTAAAAAAACCAAATCCATAACGAAGCTACAATTCGGACGTCCAGAAACAAGATTACATAACACTACAAAAAAGCAAACATATTCTACGGGACTCTAATCCACCAATTCTCCATTAAGGTGCGAAGAGAGACCACCTCTCCAAAACTTACGTGGACATAACTTATTCTATCAAAATTCTAACAGAAAAAAACATATCAATTCACAAATTCATCAAGAACAAAAAAGATTAATAAAAATTCAATAGTCTTAGAATAAGAAGAGCATCCGCAAGCACTCGTGCCGGGATTAAAAAAAAACTACAGAAAATAACCCAAAGGAGGAAACTCTAAACGGAATTATTGTCCCTTCGACTCGCTCTCTAATCAAACAATTTCCCGAGTGATTCAACAACCTAGTCGTCTGATTGACAAGATATTGTATAGGATTAATACGATGGAGATCGAGGACAGGAGACAGAGACCTGATTCGTGGAGGTAACGGAAGACGAGGAAGTTGAGCTCGGTGGAAGTGATCGTCGAAGTCGTCATGAAATGGCAACAAAATCGCTCACCGAACTCGATTGCTAACTAGGGCAGAAGCACAATGCCCGGATTCGAAGGCGCCATGGCGGTTGGCGAATATATAGTCGCGAGCGTGGCTCCTTTCTCATTTAATTCTTGGGAATTTTCCGTCTGGCGCTCCATATTATCGATTTTTGCTATTGCATCCCTCGCAGACTTTTGCACGAGACTTCCAAATGTTAGCTATATTTCAAAACGAGTCCACTGCTCTTATTAGTGTGGGCATATCAAACTTGAGGAGGACTATTACGCACATCATTAGTGATATGGATTGACATAATTAATATCTGTACGAATGTTTATTATATGAAATTTTTAAATCAATTTTCAAATATAAAATATCTCATTGGATTCACATTCTTCTCATGTAAAGAGAACCACGATGCTAAAATGATTATCACCCTTCATTAAGTTTAGAAACCATAAAAGACACTTGGCATAAATATTATCATATTTTATCATTAATATGAATTAAATAAATACACACTTATCAACAAACATGTTTGTGATCTTCTGATAATCAAAATTATTCATGGCAACTAGAATAGAAACATTTATACCTAAGGAGATATAGATTCTACTATGGCGCATTTGACTTCAAATGATAAGAAATGAAATGTGTTTATGCATACTTTGGTTTTAATTAATAAAAAAAGTTCTGAGCATAAATTTGAGCTCTTCACCAATAAGCCTACTTCGCACTAAGCCTGAATAACAATAATAATTAAACAATTATTATTATTATTATCATAGGAGTGAAAGATCTCCCGAAGGAGCCAATCTTTTCATCAATTTCGCCCAAGATTCATTTGTCTCCATGATAACCTTCAATGCGTAATCCTAAAATATAACACAACAAAAAGAATTATGTCAGTGGCTGGCACCACGCTCAATTGTGTGGAAGAATTTATGGGAGAAATAAAGTTATACTTGATACATTTGATAATATAATTTTTTATATGAATTTATATATTTTGATAATGTAGTGGAAAAGGAAATGCAGTGTCAAAATATCTTGATAGGATGTAATATACAAATATATCATGATAAATTTAGAAGAAATCTAGAAATAATCTGAGATGAAACAGATAAGGATCAAAGTAAACGGATTCACTTTGGAACTCCGAGAGTTCAAACGAACATTTTGTTGTTCTGAAATGTTATTTCAAAGATCAGATCCAACCCAAAATATTCTCCCCTATTGAGGTCAACTATTTGTTTAAGGTATCAGATCCAGTAATATTTACTATGAGATTTAATAAAATTAAGCCTATTAAGGCATCCAAAATTACATGAATGTTACAGTGAGGAATTAAGACATCAGGAGGTATCAAACAAATAATCAGATAGCAGATTCTGATACTGAATTAGATAGTGAAAAACGGAAGTCGTACAAGAATTACCTTGTTTGCAGCCTTATCGCCAAGACCAAATTTATTGGCGGGCTTTCCATCTGGAATCTTGTAGTCTCTGAACCAGTTTCTTATGGCAGTAAGAGTCCCCTGAAGAAGCAAGCCATCAAATGGTAAGGAGCCATAAACCACAACGTATCATGCATAGGAATCAGTTTGTGCACCTCAAAGAGAATGCCTAACTAGCTTTCTTTATAACTATTGAGAACTGTAACACTGTTATTTCTCGACTCTTATACATTTTTTAGACATGAGTACTGTGTATACTTTTAGACATTTTGTACTAGGTGCAATATATTTGTCAATTAAACACCCTTGAGAAATGCTGAAGAAAGTCCTGCCAGTTGCAAACCAGTAGTCTAGGACATTCAGGCACTAAACTTCAAAATTGCTTGGACTAAATCTAAAATAGGAAACAGAGAAACATAATTTACATTTAAGAACAAGTAGCTAAATGAAAAATCCAGTAAGGCCTTAAAAAAAATTTTGTTTCAAGACAATTATATGCTGTTTCAATTACTTGAACAAGTGGGCAGATAGCCAAACAATGCGCACTTTGGGTATGAGATTTTAGGGCATAAAAGAAAAGCTAAATTTCTTAGTATGTTTGAGGTGCATGTTTGTGTGTGTGTGTGTGTAAAAAGACAGTTATTTACCATAAACATCTATAACCGACAAAACAAATGTGCATTTAAGTAATGAGACAATGAAACAGTGGAATATTTGAAAGCTAAGTTATGTCAACAGAAACCATACTGGAAAATGTTTCTCGACATCATCAGCATCATTTACAAGTGAAGCTCGAGGATCGTCCAATGAAATAGCAACAATCTTCCAGTCAAGCTCTCCTTCATCAATCATAGCTAAAGCTGCCAAAGGCTTCACTTTGAGAATGTCACCAATGTTAGCACACCTTTCACCTATTTCTACAACATCGACTGGAAAATGAAGAAACTTCAGACATGACATTGCTGCATTCCATTAAAAAAAAACGTAACGGCAAGAAAAAGAGACATTCTTCTAAACCTGGATCATTATCCCCAAATGCCCCTTCAACTTCTGCATTAGCAAAAGATGGGTCTTCCCACGTCTGAGGAAGCAATCCATAATTCCAGTTTATGTTGTATCTATGATATAGATGAAAAAACAATTGATCATCAGACAGAAATCATAGTCAAGCATGACAAATCAGGTATGGATGACATTTGTGACCGGTCATACAATCTATCAAAGAACGGGCTATCTGTATTATCTAGTCCTTTTCAATTACCTCCATCAGGTAAAGACATGAACTTGAAGAAATGGTGAGCACTTAGCTATGCTTTCCGGAATGGACGCTAAATAACTAGTGTTTTGTTTTTGAGAAATAAAGATCTCTCCTTGTGGTGTAAGTTGCACTATCAAACTTCGCATGGGCAATTGGCAAGGAGAAATGAGAATTGCTATCTGGGTATAAACCTAAATGTAGATCACTCAGGTGGTTTGATTGATCAAGTTTATGGAAGTAAAGAGAATATTAAGAGGATAGCCGTGTTGAAGACTATGCAACTTCACCGACACTGCACTGACACAAAATCCCTCTTTTAAGAAGTTGCAGTTGGATGCCAAATTCATGTCTTTGATCTTTTTCCGATAAAAACTTTAGAAAACCAATTTCGCAGCATCCCGTCCATGCTATTATATTTGTGATTAAAAGGAAGGAGTTTGACGATCAAAGAAAAAAAATCAGGAAAAATGCATCAAAAACAAATCAAGCTAAAGAGTTGCAAATGTCCTCACGGGTAGTATCGGAGCTTCCCCTTCTTGGTGTCCTGCTTTATAGGCGTGTACGCCTCATCGGTGGCGACTTCCATCTTCGCGCTCGTCTCCTTGGGGATCTCCACGATGAAGTTGTAGACCCCATCACCTAAGTGCAAGGGCACATCGTGCCACGGCGATATCTTCTTCCCAGATCCGTCGAGGAAGAATACCCGGTAGTCGAGGGTTTCCGGTCTCCCTTCCTCCTTGACCAGGAAATCGGACTTGAGTAAAGCAGATGGGGCGACGAAGTGCCGCCGGGAGATGAAGGAAACGGGCCTCGGCTTCGCGGATAAGAAGAGGGAAGAAGCTCGGTAGCACGAAGGGGCAGACCGCGAGCGCAATCCGTGAAGGGCGGCGGTGGAGGTGGCGGCGGCGAAGCGGGTGGCGGACGCGGTGGCGGCCGTCGCCATGAATTAGGAAGGGCGTGCGGCGATGATTGGATTTGGATGGCATCTCCGAGCCGTCGTGACTGCCTTATAATCGAACCGGATCAAGGACCAGAATCGATCAGATCGGATCCGTTGAACGAGCAAAAATTTGACTTGGTCCTTTTTTGTAAAAGAAGTGAAATGAAAATAGAGTAATTACGGGGGCTTATTCCTGAAAGCCTCCAATTATTCAAATTTCATTTTGGTCCCTCTCTTTGCTCTAGACGAACTAGGTTTCACAACAAAGAGGCCGACGACGAAGGGCGATGGACGACAAACGAGAAGAGCGGGATGAGGATGAAGAAGATAAAGATATTTCAAAATTCCTTCCCATTGGTTCGTTGCAAGTTGACAATAATTTTGTTGGAAATTAAATATTAGAATTCACTTTCAGTAAAAATATGAATTTCGGAGGCACACCCTCCCTCGTGATAATCTTAAGCAACTTATTGGACTCAATTTAGATTTTAGAAAAGACATAGATGCTACATTCAATCTCAAGATATTTATTTTATTAGGAAAAAAAGACAACCTGCTGGAAGAAATTTTTTACATGCACTCAACAAGGGTTTGAAGATGTTCACAATAAATGTTTTTGGTTCAAAATGGCGAATGGCGAGATGAGATGGATCGTAGTTGCAGTCTAACCAACAATACCTTGTTTGGTTTCAGATGCTGCTGTATCAGCTAACTCTCCATCCTCGATCTCTAGTGGCTTACCACAGTGACAATTCCTGGAAATCAAGAACAAAATCAGTTTCAGAAAAGTAACAGGGGAAGAACACAAAAAGAATCGCATGTTAAAAGAACAAGAAGAAAAGATTAGGCATGTGCATGATCAATCTCATTGTAGTCACAAATCCATCACATTCACAAAGCAACTGCAGAAGAAGAATTCTGCAAGGGCAACTGAACTAGAAATTGCATAACTGAATCAAATTAAGGTAGAAACACCACTACGATACACCCGACATACCTTTTTGGAAAGGAATTTTCATCGGAAAGTGCTTTTTCTAGTCTCTCTTCAAATGGTGTCGCATGCCAGCTAACTCTCTGGTCCTGCAGTGCAGAAAACTTTGAAGATAATCATGGAAAAATGGATTAAAAACATCAACGGTCTGAGTTGTTTAGATAATTCACCTCTTTGTACTTGTTTGTGGAGTTTGGAATTCCATTTCCATCCCACTGTTTTGAAGATCTATGTACAGGCACCTTGTCTTTCCATTGTGCTGCGACCAAGCTGAGAATAGGCCTGTCTGCATCAGAACTCTTTGTCAAGTATGAGTTTCCCTTTGTCTCATTGAGCACTCCATCCTTTGCGATAGTAGGTTCCAACCACTGGGATACTGCTTGTTCTGGTTGCACCGGGACAAATGTTATCATGTCTCTACTTGTAGTTTTAGGCATTTCAAAACTGTTTAGAGTCTTCCCTGAAACATGTTTATCGGTGAAGATAACATCATAATCATGTTGTTTCTTATTTCTTGAAGACCCAAGGCTGGGGGTGATAGACAATTCGTAAGGCTCTGTTAGAAGTGACTTCTGTTGCATTTCCTCACTAGAATCTGAAACATATGATTGCAATGGTTCCAATGAATCTGCATTAAACAATTTCCATCGGAGAGTTTCCACAGGATTCATAAGTGGATAGGCATACTGAGTCCCAAACCTAGGACCTTTGCCAGCTGCAAGGTTGCATATATTGGTAGGATAAACAGTTGCTGGTGTCTCCATTTCATTAGTTAATTTAAGTGGAGTCAGAAAAGGCGAATCTACAGAAGCTTGTGGATGAATATGAGATTCGTGTGGTTGCAGAGAGATATCAAGGTTGTGGAATCTAGATCTCAGTTCAATGACTGATTCGATTTGTATACCTTCATAGTCCTGTGACTTGCTCGGACTAACTGAAGGAGAGAAGGATTCACAATTCTGCATTGTCTGTTGACTCCCAGCTGTACCACTACAGTAAGAATCAATCAAGATAATTTACATTTACAGGAGATTTCAGTAAATAGAAAAAACAGAAATGATTATCTTAGGCCAAGAGAAATCACTATTACCTCATACAGTTGATTAGTGAAGCACCGACATTCTCTTGCTCCTTTACAAGATGACTTGAAAGTTCGTGTTTTTCATCCCACAGAATTTCCAAATCAGTTGTATCAGGAATCTTCGAGGTAAAATTGCTACTAGATACATTGTCACTAACAGGAGCTTCAGTTGTTGCTCCTGATGTTTTGCTAAGCTCTGCAGGAGTTTGCAGTATTGCACCACAATTCTTTAGCAATGCAGCCTGTTTAATTATCAAAATTTTAGACTTAATAGTATTCAGAAGCATTTGCACTAAATACAAACACAGACGGAATACCATACAACATTTTGGTTCTTAAATGAATAGTAAAATTAAAAGAGTTCTATCTCTATTTTTTACACCATTTTGACTAGATAATTTGCTGTAGTAAAAATAAGTGGTCCCATTGAAAGAAGGATCAAGAAACCCAAAAAAGTACCTGAAATCTGTTTCACTTCATGCGTTACTGAGAATGTTATTAGGTTAATCTCACAAATGCAATTGAGGATATATTTTGGGCAATACTATTACCACTATGCTTATGACATTCTTGCATATGGTTACTATGAAAAAGAATTCCAATTGTTTCACAAGAGAAAGTCATATCCAAAGGATGATTCTTTAAAAATGAAAAACCAATGTTCAAGTAACAAAATTTCACTAGAAAATGAAGCATCTACTCACAAAAAATGCCACTTTTCTCTAGCAATACGATATTTGTAAACTAAGGAAAAAAGATGCAAAGTATAAAAACCATAGCAAAGAATGCTCGTGCATTAAATTATAGGCAACGTCCAAACCCTTTTTTTATCCCAGCCAGTGATCAGCTTTGACAAATTTTCAGTGAAGTTTACATTAATCATTCAAATTGAAAACTTTAAACAGTTAAGTGGGAAACTAAGAAAGTCCTAGGTAATTTGCCAATCACAGAAATATGAAAGTTTTAAATACATTTAACTTTTTCTCAAAGTTCATATGGTTTGCATCTTTTTGAGAACATGAAATACAAAACTTTCCAAGGCTCTACCTAGCTCATGTAAGAGGTAACAAGAACTACAATTCATGTGGTTGATTACGCTGTTCATTTGATGGCCAATCCAACTCACCCACGAACCCCAGAAAAAGGTTTAACTTCTCGAATATAATGCACCAGTAATGTTTGAGAGTGTGCATCTATATGGACATCATTTTTGCAAAAAGAAATCAAATTTCTCCATCGACTTGATTCTATTCATGTCTCCATGATCCAGGTATTGTATCGGAGATCAACAGGGAAAAAAACAAAATAATTAAGATAGTCACAAAAAAAAAAAACAAATTGTCACATGCCTCGTGTTTCAGTTCCCTGAACAAGCTATCCTGATCGGCGTTTTCCTTTGAACTTGGAGTTTGAACTTGGTTAGGGGAAAGCTCAGAATCTGCAAGGAAAATTAAGCAAAAAACATAAATGGAGGTGGAAGGAAAAACACATAGATAATCCCCCATGGCTACAATCTGATCAGCCTACAGAAAACCAGCCAACAAGAGCAATCGAGTAAACGCTAAAATAAACACATGAATCAGCAACTTACCCTCGTCTAAGAAAAAGCATCCCAGCTGCCTCTTCGGGATGGAGGAATCCTGATCAGTCTGTCAAAACCACACGCATCTTATAAGTCGATCGGCCAAAAATACTGTATAAGAAAAGGAAGATCGAGTTAAATCGAAGTCATACGGCCTTACCCTCCTCTGGGAACGAATCGAATTGGAAACCGGATGTTTCTTCCCTCGCACATGGCGGCCTTCAGGACGAAAACACCCGAACAACCACCTCATCCCCGCCGGAATCTTCCGGCGTAACCCTAAACTTACTCCGGGCAATCGCCGGGGCTGAAACAGCGATCGGGAGCGAGGGAGAGACGCTTCGTTTTCAAGTTTTTTTTTTTATTTTTTTATTTCGCAGGATTTTTTATATATTTATTTTTAAAATTTAAATCGAGGAGAAAAGAGAGGGAAGGAATTATATAAAGGGCAATTTTTCATTTGCTCCCCAACTTTTCTTTTTATTACATGTCCCTGCTCTAAATTTTTATTTATAGTCAAAAACACCATCACCGTAGCAACAAGTTACAAGTGAATCAATCAAAGAAAGAAAGAAAGAAAGGCAGCAATTAGCTTCTAATTTATCGGTGAATTCTTTCGCATTAATTCGACGAAATTAAGCATCACTGTAATTTATTTGAGCTGAAAATTATCATAAAGAACAGAGAATGTTTACTTCCTTCTTCAGGATGAGCTCCTTCAGCTCCCAAACAAGCATCTGCACATTGGAATCATGTCATTCATCCCAAGCTTCTCATCATCTCCTCGCTAGCTCCCAAAATCAAAAACTAATGGAATGATCGCACAGTGATATAGACATGGCTAGAAGCGAACTGATAAAGGATTTCCAGGACTGTTGGTCGGTCATCACTATTGTAACATTCTGCATCAGATGAGTTCTTTTTGTTTGGTGAATTGCATCTGAAGAAAAAATCTTAGTTGAGTAGGTGATTCTTGTCAAGCTCGGGCAATCTGTCCAAAAAACAAAAACCTAAGGAATTATTTTAAGCTACAATCCAGTTGGTAATTAGTTGGCAATCTTCAGTTGCTTTAACTAATGCAAGATATGTCGAATAAAAAGAAAATAAGATGTTTGCAGTGAATAACATTACCAGGTTAGATGTGTTTTTGTTCTTCATAGTTAATGTCACAGCCTCGACAAAGGCCTGAGCAGTTTCTGCATCAGCCTCTGCAGCCTCTGCTTCCCTGGCTGCTGCTTCGGCCTCTTCCATGGCTGCTTCTGCCTCGGCAACAGCTTGAGCAGCAACAGCTGCAGCCTGCTGCGCCGTCATGCTTCTCATCCGTGCCAATTCAGTGTCAACTTGAAATCTTGAGGAAGGTTTTGGATCATCCCTAATTGTACCTGAAGGCTCAGTTTGTCTAACCTCTGCATTCAGAAATTTAGATGTTTTTCCTCTTGGAAAAGCTGAAGTTGGAGCTATCCTATACTTGTGCTTCACCTAGAAACAAAATGATCGAGAAAATAAACAATTGAAAAACAACATCTGGTGCAAAAAAATTGAATCTTTTAGAAACATAAAACTGTAAAATTGTGCACATTTTGGAAAGAACTTTGATTGGAAAATCTTGGGTGCGAAAATAAACACATTCTTTTGTGACTAAGAAATGGAGACTAGGACTGGCCATCCATAGTCACAAGCTGGATACACTAAATCAAATTGAAAAATAGGAAAAGCTTTAGCATTGAGACAATGATTTATAATTTTCAGCTTAACCAATCAAAAATAAAGCAAACTGAAGATTCATTACCTCATCAACAATCCTTAGAATTTAACAATCAGGCGACAATTAAACAAAGTCCAAAAACCATTGGTGGAGAAAATTTAAGTATTAAGGGAAAAGGACTACTACCCTAATCAATCTCCCAGTAGCAGTCAACTCCTTCAGCTTATCTGATAACAGTTCTGCAAATTCTGGTGGAGGCCAATACTGGTCCTGCATGAGGCAGAAATATAGACAATTGCGATAAATCCAATAACAAATATCCAATCATCTAAAAAACTGTTTCACACAATCCAATATCTGAAACATACACTTTGTACAACAAGAACGACAAAGTTCAAGATTATTGAAAAAATTAAGAATACTGCAAATGAGCCATTTACAAACACTCAACATGTGAGATACTAAATGGGCAGCAGATCTTAACCAGAAAATTGTCCAGGAAAAGCACATTTGGTATATATGATTAAAACTTTTTCAAATGCTTCTTTCAGGCCTAAACATCCAAACATGGCTACAACTCCAAAAGCTTAAAGAGACAAATTGAATTCTTTTTGCAGGCTTATAAGTTCCTGAAAGGTGTGAAAGTCTGAATGTAGTATAAATACCATGAAGACATAGTCTCTTGTAAAAGCTTTAGCTAGATGAGTGATAAAATTAACAAAGAGTTCAGAATGATCAAACAACCTAAGGAATTGAGTCAAAGGAGTGATGCCAACCTCTATATATGTGGCAATAGCTGTCTTGTTAGATCCAGTGGACTCCTTCAGGTTTATTATGGCTTCCAATATCAGGTTGTCTATCCTACACAAAGGACAACAAAATCAATCCAAAATCACTATCACCCAAACTGAAATCACTATGAACTATTAAAGCTAATGAAGAACAGTAGCTCCAATGAGTTCTCCAAAAAAGGTTGAAAAACTACTAAAAGTTATACGTTAAAAGGGTAGCAATTGTTATGGCTTCCAATATCAGGTTGTCTATCCTACACAACAGAAAACAAAATCAATCCAAAATCACTCTCACCCAAACATAAATCACTATGAAGTAGTAAAGCTAATGAAGAACAGTAGCTCCGATGAGTTCTCCAGAAAAGGTTGAAAAACTACTAAAAGTTATATGTTAAAAGGGTAGCTATATTGTTATGGCTTCCAATATCAGGTTGTCTATCCTCTTCAGTCTAGAACTTTTCTTAAGTCATTTTTTCATAACTTGCCAAACCCCATGAAATAGAAAACTGAATCAGTTCAGTGCTACATGTCATTGCCAATCTTCAACTAGCATTATCCATATTTAAATTTCTAAGAGCCATATTAAATTTCTTGCTGTAAAGACAACCCAGAATATATAAATTTCTTCAGAATGAGATATTAATATTTTCCCTAATATTGGTAACCTTGAATGCAGATTACCAGTGTGAAAACAGAAACTAATAATAGAAAAAATAATCAAGTCCACACTATTTTTCCAGGAAAATTTATGGTTCATAATAGTGAATAAAAACACAAACATATAAGATATAAGCACGCAAATACACAACAACACACATGACAAATGAATGAGGATTCAGTATAGATGAACTGAAATTCACTAAACTTTCAACATAAAAAATAGATCACTCTAATGATTAACCTCGAGAAAGACCTCTTTTCATTAGTTGTGGCAAGAGACTTGCTTTCCATTAGTTCAGCATCAGCTTCTTCATACATTGTGCCAACAGCTTTTGAGCTACCATCGTATTTGAGAGTTTGTCGGCTCCTTTTCAAGGCTCTAGCCTTCTCTCGGGATCCCCAACCATTTGCAGTGACGCTCAGGTTACGCCACTTATCCTGTCCATCAAAGATTCATCAGGTACAAAAACAAAAGATCATAATTTTAGCATTCATTCTATATTTAGTTTGATCTGACTATAAACAGCCCCGATTCTCAAGTCAGTATATTGCAGTAAAACATTTGTCAGAATATCCTCTAATAATATATCTGATTAAAGAACCTTTTATCAGAAAAAAGTGCATTACACTAATAATAAAACTTGAGACAAACTTTACCTTCAGGTCCACATTTGACCTCAAACATAATACGCCACTAAATTCTGGATCTTTCAATATTGTGCGCCATTTTCCAGCTCCATGCTTCACAACTCCAGCTTTGAGAGCTGCCTCCTCTTCTGCTGTCCATTTTTGCTTGGGGGCACCCATTTATAAGCAATAAAAGCTTTCTACAGTGTAGCCTGGTATTCACTTATCAATCAACTACTGGATCTGAAAATCAAAGAAAAACAAAGCTGAGCTGCAAAAACTAAATCTAGTCTCATTGGTTAACTTTATGAGCCCTGGTAAAAATAAAAATTCTCAAACAAAATAAAAAGTATGAGAACTAGTGTCTAGCTACCACATCAATGTTTGACTTTATGAAGACAACGTAAAAAACAAATAGTGTAACATAAAATTTTAAGGAAAAACATGAAAATTTGTGTCCAGATATCAAATTCTTTTAGATGGGCATGAAAGGAAAAGGAAACGAAATATGCACAATCCATAGAACTATTTAGATTACTCCTAATAAATCTTAGATTTTAACGCAAAAAGTGTAAACTCCAAAATTTCAGGTTTGAAAATATAAGAGAGCTGAATTCATACGAAATCCAGCGATGCAGCCATAATATGTGTTATCTGAAGAAAATCTATATTCGTTAGATTATTTAGAATGCAGGGAAGATATAGCAAATGACAAATGAAACTGAGATCAAGTAGAAAATTCATTTTTTTCCCTAAAAATACATCAGACGAAACAATCAGGTCCATCAACTACAGTCAACTCAACAGCAAACCCAATTTTAAGGCGAAGAAACACCAATTCAAAAAAGGTCGAACTCGGAAAGTTCTCCCAGAGCTTAAAAGAGAAGAAGAAGAAGAAGATTTCACGCAATTAAGCGCAAACACAATCGGAAAGAAGCAAATACAGCAAAAAGAAGTAACCCGTTGCGGCAATCTTAAATATGATGACGAACCAAAGAAAAATTAGCCATTACTCAACCATAACCACAGCGAGTGAATTAGTAGGGAAGAGGAATTAGACAAAGAGCAGGCCTACCTCCGTCGTCATGGTCGCCTTCGGAGAGGGTCTCGGTATGTCAATCGGAGGAATTTTAATCCGACAAGAAGACAAGCGGGAGATGACCGACGAATCCCAACCCTAAGTTGACGTGGAATGAGATTAGGATAACCGATTTCTGGAAGTTAAAACCCGGCCCGGACAAGGACAACCGGTTTGGTTAAACCAAACTTAAACTGAGTTACACATCCTTTATAATTAGAGTAAACGACACGTCAGCTCCGAACAATATCTTATCTGAGTGACTTAGGCTAACCAGAAGCCGCCACGTCAGAATTCAGAATCTAAATATTATCCAGGAGAAAGTACCTCAGGCCACAACCACAAGCCCTGTGTGTGGTCTAGAGCACAATGGCTTCTCCATTCTTTGTTTTAAAGATGTCCCAGTCCATTGAAGACATTAGGAAGAAGCATCACTTGAATTTGATCCTGTTTCTGCTGCAACAGCACAAGCCATGGCCACCAAGCTCGCCTCTCCGGCCGCCGCCATGACCGCTCTCCCGCAATTCAGCGGCCTCAAGGCGCTGCCGCCGTCAAGGGTGAGATAGAACCATCAAACGTTTGTTTTCCTTCTTCAAAATTCAGAAATTAAGAAACTTTCACGAATCAAGAAGAGCACCTCTGCGAACAGGTGACGATGCTTCCGAAGATCCGGCGAGGAGGGAACGGCGGAGGCGCCCTCGGGGCTCGCTGCGGTGGCTTCATTGGCTCGCCGACGAACTTGGTAAGTCTCACACATTGTTGCGCACGCTGAGAGAGAGCAATGAATGACGGTTGACCTCTGTTTAGATAATGGTGACATGCACGACCCTGATGCTGTTCGCCGGAAGGTTCGGGCTGGCGCCGTCGGCGAACAGGAAGGCCACCGCGGGGCTACGGTTGGAGGTGCGTGACTCCGGGCTGCAGACTGGCGACCCTGCCGGGTTCACCTTGGCTGATACTTTGGCCTGCGGGGTCGTCGGGCACATATTCGGCGTCGGAATTGTCTTGGGCCTAAAGAGTTTGGGCGTCATATAAGAAGAAACAACCGTTGCTTTATCGCTGCCTGTGTTGTGGCGTCCCTGTTGTGTAGTAGCTGCCTTCTTATTCTCCTGCATTGTAAAATTCAATCTCAAGAATGGAATCTGAACTGAAGCAGAATGAAATTGCTTTTTTACAAGTACATGTTCAAGATGAACTACAATCTTTTTCGAGCATCAAAGAAGTATTATCAAGTTAGAGGCACTCATTAATCCACACACTGATAGCTAGCCAATGCAGCACCTGAAGCATTAGCAAGAGCTTTACTTAAAACTATACCTGCCATTATTGAGTTTTATATTCTCAAACATAGCAACGATAAGCTGTGCGTTTCAACTATTTGAGATTGTATTCTTTCCAACAATTTCCAGAAATTGACATAAGCAAGCTACTCGCAGTCATTCTTTTGTATTTAATTTATGAGCAAAAACTATGACATACACAAATTTAATTGTGAAATTATAAATTATATATTGGTTGGTGATACATAAAACTCTAGAATTGTATTGCTTAGAAATATTGAACTATGAATTGCTTGAAGTCAGGATAATAATCATAATCACGGACTATCATCTCAAAATCACAATGCATCAACCCTTAATCCAGTGATACGTGACGATTACTCTATTGTTCTTTACAATAAAATAGAGAATTCATGGACAACATAACATATCATGCCTTGCAAGCACAATATTTCTTTGTTGCTACTTCTCTTTCTTTTTCTCTGCTATGTACTTCACACAAGAAGTATCAATTTATAGGAGAAGATGAGAATATGAATAGTCATTCCATTGGGGAGTTATTAACATGCACTTATGTTAGTGGAGTCATGAGTTAACCTCATTACTCCATTTAAATATCCCATTGTGGGCATCAGTTACTAGCACCTCTCACTTGCACACAGGGTTCGTCGAAACGGTTGCGGCAGCCGTCGCGGACGCCTCCGTTCCCATTCTGGAACGCCACCGTTTCTGTTCTGAAACGGCCGTGACGCCGACCGTGACGCCGCTTCGTAGCTATCATTGACTCGTCGTCTCCCTCAGTCCCTGTCTTTTCCGTGGAACGTTCTTGATCGGAAATCTAGCACGGCGTAAGGCGT
>JBAMHZ010094320.1:0-43233 GCA_037177395.1 Alpinia galanga | reverse complement strand
CAGTTGTCACATGTGCACCCCTAGGCCACATATGTCGTGGTAACTGGAACGGATTGTAGGCAGTGAATATGCATATGTATGTAATGTGTGTTGTATATACTACTGTTATACATTGCATTATGCTTGTGATTGGTTGCATTTGATTGAGTTATAGATGATGCATCGGTGTAATATTTTCATACATGTCATGATATATGCTGTTATATTTTGCTCATGTGGTTACAAGGAGTGTTATTGCAGATCCTTGTATTTAGTATTGTTCACTATACTTGATGGATCAAGTTGGTATATGCATCTACTATGATCATTACTGTTATATATTTGAGATTACTTGTGAGACTGTATATCATTGGATCTCCTTATGTATTTAGTTTATGCACTATCTTTCTTATACCCACTGAGTACTTTGCACTCACTACCCCGTCTATTTTCCTCCTCCCAGATAGCAGATAGAGGATATTGTATGATGCTCGGAGGTTCTGTCTATGGATCTCATCTCACCTCGAGCATTTTTGAATTTAATCCCTTGTAGTTCCACATTTTGGATTATGGTTTGTGCTGTTATAAAATTGGTATTTAGTATGAATTTTGGTTTGACATGGGTTTCGATTATTTTTACTTGTGTCAAAGTCGTACCGGTACGCATATTTGAGTTTTATATTTTTATACTTATCAGCATTATTCCATTGGTATATGGCTTGTGTGTGCCAACAGCTATTCAGTATTGTATCTCATATTGTCACAAGGTGTCCAATTGACGAATAAGTATACTTCCACTGCGTGACATATATTTTTCCTCTTGATTATTGGATCATCTCCACGTGAGAAGTTTCACAGGGAGCTAGGTTTCTTTCACTTCTGTTCAGGATTGTCAGTAATAAATTTCATTCAGCTCGTCAACGCCTCTCTTCCATCTCATTCTTTTCCCACTCCACTCATCTTTTTCTAAACAAAGGACACCTACAATACCTCTTCTGCCAAATCTACAATCTTCAGAAGAGTTTGTACTCCCTCCATGGACTAGTAGGAGGCCATGCTCTTGTCACATGACCTTCCTGATGAAGGTGTTTTCTTCTAGAGGTTCTGCCAGTCCAGGTAGATTCATTATCTGTGCTTGTCAGAATCTATCTTCCCTTGGTCCTTGACATCAGTCTGTCAAGTTTCCTTTTCTTCTCTGCTTGGTCTGTTTTTAGCTGCTCCTAGAACAGTTTACCTCTCATACTTGGTCTTGAAGTATAGATTTAACTTTTAACTCCTAATCTCATTTATTTCCTATCCTTGTACACATCTTCTCTCTTCTTTTTTACATACCACAACCAGATGCAAATTGTCTTGAAGTTTTCTAATTCCGTTTTCATCATCTTCATCTAAATACAATGGTCCCTCTCTGATCTCCTAGTGTTCTTTCTGTGATCTTCCCATCCGTCAAGATCTTCTTGACTTCCTTACTCTCGACTGCTATTTTTGTGTACTGCTGTATGCACCACTCCTCTCCTTATTCAGTTAATTTGCTGCTGCTATATGCAATGGTTGTTCTTTTTTCAATATATTGCAAAGTGCTGTATACATCCATCTCTCACCTTTCTTCAGTTGATTGTGCTGTACCCACCACCTCTCCACTCGTGTTGTAGGCACCACCCCGCTTCTTTTATCAATCTTTCATGTTTTTTTTATGCGTCACTTCAGGGAAAAGTTCACTTGAGAAACTTGTTTTTGGAGTCGCTCTTCTTTTGATGTCTATCAACGAGTCAATGCTTAGATGCTGCACAAAACCTTTGTTTGCTTATGTGTGAGTATTATGTTTTCATTTCATTATGGTCATATTATAGTCTACATTTTCCAGTTCACATAACAAGCTGGACATATATAGTGTCTATGCTTCAACTTGAGGAGTGTAAGAAGAAGAAGACGACGACGACGACGACTAAATTTTATTAAGTTAATACAATATTAAATTGTGGGTTTAATTGCAAATAGGTATTTATGGGTGTCTATGTGTGTATGCAGTGTCTCTTATGAGAATGCAATAGATCATTTCCTTTCATCAAACTTAATAACTTAAATGTTATTCTATGATTTCATCAACTCTGATCCATAAATTATACACACACACACTCTAATAAGAATGCAATAGATGATTTCCTTTCACCAAACTGAACAACTTAAATATTATTCTACGAATTTGTCAACTCTGATCTACAAATAAAAATGAATGTACAAATGGCATATATATGACTGAGACTATGAAAAGAATTAACAAATGAAAGGAACCATCAACATTATCAAATAATAAGTAGATACCTCAAGCATGTCAGCATAACTCTTTACTTTGTAAAACTTAGTTATCTCAGTACTACCATAACTTACTGCATCTTCTGATTGCCCTAACTACAAAGCAGAGAAGCGTGTTAGTATTGCAAGCAGCATAACCATGTAAGATCAAAACAATAAGAGGTACAGTAAGAGATTAAATTTGGAAAATAGAACATTTAATAACAAGTAGTGAGATATCCTCCGTTACGAAACTCCTACCATTTTTTCTCATAAACTAATGGAAAAGAAAGAACCACTGCCAATAGAAGTAGCTAAGAAAAGACAAAATGTTACTGAAAATACTGTTACTATTACCCATGTGATTTAATGTTTATTATGGATTCAAGAAGTTAAATAGGAAAATTTGCTGCTATTAGAGTTTTTAGGGTTGAACCAGGCTGTCTGGGTGCAGGTTTAGAATTATTTGGAATGGAATTTGGGTTTAGTAAGGTCATTAATGGTTGGCAATCATCTTGAGATTGATTTGGGCACAAATAGAACTCAGATTCAATTTTATTTCTCCATTTTATGGCTAACTGGTGTTGAACAGAATGGATCAGCTGGTTAGGGTTACGTATCAAATGACCCCTCTCCCCCTCTTTCTCGTGCACCATCTCCCCTACCCTCTTTCAAGTAACCCATTGCAATATTTACTTTTAATCTATCAAGTTTGAGTTATGTTGTTGTTGCGTCACATGCTTGTGTTATCATGGTTTAAAATCTCAACTCGTGCAGAGATTTAAATCGGCAATCAAAACGATGATACCGTACCGTGTCATGCCAATATGATTTCAATATTTTTTAAATATAAAATATATTAATTAAAAATAAAATCTTAACTTAAATATTAAAAAATAAAAAATACAAAAATAATTTAAAAAAAAAGGAAAAAAGCACGCAACGCCTCAAGAACCCCACAGAGGTTGCATCGCGATCCTGCCGTGACCTCCACGAGATCACGGCAGTCTTTGCGACACCATAGAGGTCACTCTGACCCCGCGAAGGTTGCCGTGGGATCACGGTAGCCTCCGCGACCCCATGGAGTAGAGACCTTAAGGAGTTGTCGCAATGCCTCATGGTTCCGGTGTTGATACTGATGTCGGGCAACGTGTAGAGCAACAAATTTCACCCGTGCTGCTCGGTACGATATGAAATTTTAAACTATGGCTCAAAATATCCCTTTGGATTTCGAATTATTTTATTGGTCACATGAATCAAGCTAGATTGACTTATGTATTACTATTTAAGTTATAAGTTATTACACTTGCATTCTGATTATAAGTTGTTATTACCAATTGTTATTCAATGTTGTTATCATTAGTTTGTTAATTATGGTTTTATTATGAATTAGCTATTAGATAATCACTAGGGAAATTGCAGTTAAGTGATGACTCTCCTCCATTCATTAGCCACATTGGCAAGTGATCAATATTAGATGCAGCACATTCAGGCTACCTTTTAGTAAGCTTACCCATGTTGATGCAGGCACGTAGCATCACTCTCTATTTCAAAATAGGAGAGTAACAAGAGTAACATCTACAGATGGATCCACGCTTACACTTATCAGTAGCAATTTAGCAGTTAGCAGTTTCATATTAGATTGCATTAGTAATCATTCCAGAAATACTGGTTCTTAATGAACTTGCATATGTTTGCTGTATTTGTCACCTTGCTTGTGCTATCCTGATGTTCAATACGCCCACATTTGCCTACTAAGTTATTCCTACACCCCGTTTGCCTTCCCAGGGCTATGAGAATACTGGCACAAGAAGGATTTTAAGAAGGGCAAAAAAACAAAATTGGTAGAAAAAGATCACAAAACTGACAAGAATTTAGTTTTAGAATGCTCTTGACTACAAAAAATTTAATCTAAATTTTTTTTTCCAAATTAACCATGTATGCAAAATTGCAAAATATTCAGAATATGGAAAATTGAATACATGCCAAATATTCAAAACAATGCATTAGTTTCAAGAGAAACTCCTTGGACTTTGTACACCCACATGAATACATAGACAAGCCTTTCTGTGAGTACTGAAGTATATTAAATAGTGTATATCCCATCAATAGCATAAAATATTATTAACAGGGCATGCTGCTCAAGTTTCAAAGTAGACAGAACCTCCAAGGCCAAAACAGAGTAGACTTAATTTCCTTAATCAAACAATTCCAACATATCATTTGAAATCAAAATAAAGAAAACAAAACAATTCAACATCTAAGTTCTTTTGTAAATAGGATATTCATACAGACTCTGTCATGATTATGTCTACGGGTTTGATTACTTGGACGGAATATATTAGGGAAAGGATCATAAAATTACATGGAGAGCTCCATACTTTTATATATTCCATCTAAGTAATCAGATTGTAAGGTTTAGAAGTATGTTTACTTGGATAAATGTCAAGATGAAGGAGAGCAATGATCACAAAATTATGGAGCTTACATCTTTAATGTCATCGTTCCTCCTTCCCAAGATGTTCCATCCAAGTAAACAGACACTGAGTCTCAATGGCATTAACAAGGTTGAATAGAGGATGATAATGATGATGACACCAAATGGAGATAGGAAGAGGAATATGGCTTCAGATGCAAGCATTTTTTTCTGTCACATTCACCCCATTTCTTTGATTGAACTTTTGGACAAGCATACATGAAAAAAAATTCAAAAGTTGTCCAACTTAACCTTAGTTGCTACGATGTAATTGACTAATCTCACAAAAACAACAGAAATTTCCAAACTGTGGAGAATAGCATGCTTTGACTTCCCAATTGAAAATTCTCTTGACTTGTCAACCAAACACAGTTCACGGGTAAGTGGGATGAAAATAAACAAGTGGGATGAGGGAAATTAGGTAGAAAGCTGGAGGGATGACCACTTTGTGGGATAACATTAAGAAGATAGAGACAGTCCCCAGGGGTAACTCTTAAGTGAGCAGGGGTCAATTCCTGGAGAGGTCATGACTCTAGGTCATTGACCAACCCCTCCTTTGCACTTGCCACAGCTGAGTTCCTAATTTACCCCCCTCCTCAGTAGGGGCAGATGAGGGGACCGCTAATGTAGCGGTTCCACATTTTTTTTTCTTAAAAAGATAGAGACATGGTATAAAAAATCGTGTCATGCTTATTGGCATTGATAGAATTTTTCGTTCCACCACCCGTCGACTAGTACAAGCATGGCCTTGTGAGGTCACGAAGGTAGCCGAGTCTCGCGGCATCCTTTGTGAGGTCTCCAAGGCAGCCACGATCTCACGGTGTCAACCACGACCTCACAACGTCACAGAGGAACTATGACCTCACAATGTGGTGGAGGTTGCTACAAGGTCATGGCTTTCTCTTTTTTTTTCATTTTATTTTATTTTATTTATTTAGTTATTATTTTATTTATTATTTTTAAGACATTTAATTCAAATTCCTTTCTCTCTCTCTCTCTTAATTTCTTCCTCCTTAATTTGCTAATCCTCTTTCCTTCTACAGTGTTATTTTTTTCCTTCTTCGTACATCCACGAGGGTAAACAAAGACTCAAAAAAAACTCTCTTTCTTTAACGTGATTAATTTTTTCCCTCCATCCGTCTATACGAAAAATAATAATTTTCCTCCATTTGTCCACAAGGTAAACAGAGAAAAATAAACCTCTTTAAGATAGAGAAATAGATTGTTAGACAACATAAATATAATATAATTTCTAATAAAATATATTACTATGAATTAAATTATAATATATAAATTTGATTTAATTTTAAATTGGTCAAAATAAATCCAGTTAATAACTTATTGATTCTACCTTGTCTACTCAATGAACTTTAGCTAACTTTAAATTGGCTTTTATTTAATAAGTATTAAACATTTCATGAGATAACATCAAAACTTGAACTCAATATTTAGCATCTCACATATAACTCAATAGGAAGCATCTCTAACAATTGAATATTAGTAAAAATATTTTTTAATTAATATATCTATATTTGAAAAAAAAAATACTAAAACCGTATCAATATGGGCATGATATGATAGTAAAATTATATCGTTCCAGTCATAAACTGAAACTTCAATATGACTCTAAATTTTAAACCTTGGATGGAGATGAATGTAATGGGAAGGTATATAGATCAGGGAGAATAGTTGCTCACTAAAAGACTTGAAATAGAAATGAGCTTGTCGAATTGTGGAGACGAGGGACGAAAAGAGAGGAAGTAGAGGAACCTTGATTTCGGAAAGAGTAAGACCTGGATCACACAGTAACCAAAGCTGCTTCTTACTGGAAGACTTGAGGGAGAAGGCACATGGTGAAAGTGACTGGGGAGAGGAATTCCGAATAAAGGTAATGTAGGCATTTGCATCGATTTTCATCCACCTCTCTCCAGGTGAACAAGGGAAGGTACGGGATATAATTGTTCTATCCTTCCCTGTTGCCATACTATATAATCAACTTCTTAAGTCCTTTCTTTCCTCCATCATGTCATGAAAGATTAATCTCTTCTTTCTTTTTTATAATGTTGTTGGCTTGTTGGATTTAATTTCTAACAAACTATGTTTTACTTAAACGGGATAAAATAATTTTTATGTACTTTCTTACTTTTTATAACATAACAAAAGATGAGAAAATTCATACTGAATTGAAATGTTTTGTATGATACAAATCATGAATTGTAAGATTTTAATAGCTGTGATAATAATCAACCAAAAAAGACAAACAAAATTCATCCCAGACTCCCAGTATACTCCCTAATTGCATTAAGTTGTGCAATAGCTGGTTCAAGGAAAGTTTTAAAATCAATGGCCCAAATATTGCCCACCAAAAGAACATAACAAAGGCCAATTAGAATAGATGGTTCAGGACATGAATAAAATTAAAACATTAGCTAATGGTGGGGGCACTGCCTGAAATGGAATTAATAATCATCAAAGTAGAATATACAAAACATGGTCGTCTTGATGAACCCAAAGTCTGGTATCTTTTCAGATCCAACACATAAAGTGAACAAAAGCCATGTGAACTATAAATTTCATTCCATCATTGTGCACATTTTGTTTTTTGAAGATTCTCTTTTTCCCATATAAAGACGCCCAATCACCCTAAGCAATGATCAAGGTAGCATGGAATTATGTATGACAGTTATTCGGTTCAACTGAAGAACTGAACCAGACTCCCAGTTTACTTTTTAATTGCATTAAGTTGTTGAATAGGCAGTTCAAGGAATGTTTTGAAATCAATGGCCCAAATATTGCCCACCAAAAGAACATAACAAAGGTAAATTAGAATAAATGGTTCAGGACATGAATAAAATTAAAACATTAGCTAATGGTAGGGGCACTGCCTGAAATGAATTAATAAGCGTCAAAGTAGAATATACATAACATGGTCGGCTTGATGAACCAAAAGTCTGGTATCTTTTCAGATCCAACACATAAAGTGAACAAAAGTCATGTGAAAATTTTCATTCCATCAATGTGTGCATTTTGTGTTTCTGAAGATTCTCTTTTACCCATATAAAGATGCCCAATCACCCTCAGCAATGATCAAGGTAGTATGGAATTAGATATGACAGTTTCAGTTCAACTAAAAACCTGAACCAAACCAAGCCAAATTTCAGTTGGTTTGGTTTTCATTAAAAATATTTTATTTGATTCGAGTTCTATCTAAAAATTTGATTAGATTCATTTTGTTAATTTCAAACAAAAATATGCAAAGGTTAAAATATAATATTTATAATTTCATAATGTTAGTATTTTTCTAAAAAAAATACAAAATTTAGTAATATTTATCTGTTCAAAGTTATAATTACTGATATTTGGTTAATATAAAATTGTATCAGGTAGAATCATACTGGAGGTGTAATTTAGTTTGTTCCAGTTACTAAAAATGTGACTAGTTTACTTTGTGAAAAAACAGAAATATGATTTCACTTGCTTGAGCCAGACGGGCACCTTCATGAATTAAAAGTGGCATTTTACAAAAGGGTGTTTCAAAGTTTTACATTTACTAAAGAAATTTTTCCAATTTTACCAAAGAGAGTCTCTTCCACTATAGAGATTCCAAAAATACTCTTGTACTCATCCAACAACAACAACCAATCTTTATCCCATTAGGTGAGGCCGTCTATATAGATCCTTTTATGTCATTAGGCTCTCTCCCATATCGGTATCTATATTTAAATAACATTTATCTTATTTTATCGCTGTTAATTAAGTTTTCTTTACTCTTTCTCATTTAATGTGCATATTTGTCATAATTTCACATCGCCTAATTGGAGCATTTATTGGTTGTTTAAGTAGACATCTGTAGTAACTTAAATGTGTATTCTAGAGTTTTCCCTCAATAGGTGCAACCTCGATTTTCACTCTAATATTTTCATTTCTTATCTTGTTTATCTTCATATATCCGTACATCCACTTTAACATTTTCACCTCTGCAGCTCTCATCTTTTGCTTGTGTGCTCAAGTCAATCTAATATTTAACTCCATATAATATAATTGGTATATCCGTCATTTTGTAGAACTTTTCTTTAAATTTTAAAGGTACTTCACAATCACAAAGAATACTTGCCGGTCTCCTCCATTTCAACCATTCTAACACCTCCATTTTTTTGCAAAAATAATCCTAAGCACTTAAAGCTCTCAGTTAACATTGCTAAACTTAAATTCTATATATTCTATTTTTACTCTTTTGCTTTCAGTGTTTTCCATCAAGATTTGAATTTAACATTTATTCTTTCATGTATCTCATCTATCAAAATAATATCATCTATAAATAACTTACACCATAATAACGTATCTTAGATGTATCCAATAAGTTTATCCATAATTAATGTAAAAAAAATAGAGAGTTGATCTTTGACATAACACTATTTTTATAGGAAATGTTTTGATTAATTTGCCTGGAGTCTTCACTCTTATCATTACATTTTCATACATATCCTTAATTATTTCAATATACACTGCACTGACACATTTTCTAGAATTCTCCACATAATTTCCCTACGAATTTGTCATAAGCTTTTTCTAGATTGACGAATACCATGTGAAATTAAAAACCTCTATGATGATCTTCCAATGGTTAAAATTAAAAATTAAAGGCATGAATTGATTCATCAAGGGTATTATGAACACAATAAGTTATATTGTCATTTTCCCATCAAAAGGCATCAAGGTGTTTTTCAATTGCTTGTAACGGCCAAAAAGAAAGTATAAATGAATTTGTGGGGGCATCATGCATATATTAGTGACCTCATAGTCATTTTTGACTAATGGAAGATTAAGGTATTTTTGAGTAATCCCACTTTCATGATCTTCAAGTGGTCAAAATCAAGAATGCCATGAGAAATTCCTTAGAGCCTCGTGAATGTAATAGCTGTCTCATTTTGTTGGAAGGTCATCAAGGTGTATCTATCTAGAAAAATACATTGATGGTAGTGGTTAAAATCAAAAGGCAAGGTCATGAAACATTACTAGGAGCACTGTAAAAAACCAAAAATACAATTGTGATCTTAGATCGCCATTCTCATCATCAGAAGTCCATTAAGGTGTTTCTAAAGATGATGTTCCTGCATAAGAAAAACACATCTGTACATAAAATGATTTTTCCAAGGGTTAAAATGATAATACCATGTCACGTTTAGGGCGCTTCAAGGATTTCATTCATGTACTTGATTTTGATATATAGAAAATGTTTTTCCAAAGATCTTGATGGCTTTCTACGATCAAAATGATAATATAAAAGCACCATTAGATTCACAGTGTCCTTAATTGAGACCATTAGAAAGTCATTAAAACTTTTCTGGTCTTCTATTTGTTGAAACGGTAATATGAGATATATTCATGGTGCTCCCAAGAATCCATTCATTCTCTTCTTTATTTTAACAACTAAGGTCATTATTTCAAAGAACCTACGTGTCTTTTCAAAGATACATTAATGATCTTCTAGTGGTCAAAATGGCAATATAAGACAACTATTATATTTATTGTATTAAAAAAATTTAATTCATCCCTTCTTGATTTTGACCATTTAAATGTTATCAAAGATGAAGGGAAGCCTTGGCGCAACGGTAAAATTGCTACTTTGTGACCTAGAGATCACGGGTTCAAATCCTGAAAATAGTCTATTGCAAAAAAAAAAGCAAGGTAAGATTGCGTACAATAGATCCTTCCCCGGGACCCCGCATGGCAAGAGCTTCGTGCACCGGGCTGCCCTTTAAAGGTTATCAAAGATGTTTTTTTTTAAAGTAGTGTGATAGCTTTCGAAAAAAAACCTTAATATTCTTTCTAGATGTTAAAATCGTTCAATCTTTTCAAGACTCGAATCCATGATCGCCATGTGACCTAGAGATCACAGGTTTGAATCTCGGAACCAGTTTTTTTCAATGCAGGATAAGGTTACATATAATAGATCCTTCTCTGAGACTCCGCATTGGCAAAAGCTTCGTGTACCGAGTTACCCTTTATGTTAAAATCGTTAAAATGATAATCGAAAATTATCATTGTATTTAGAGTGTTCGTAGGAATTCATTCATGTCCTTATTTCTAGATTTTGATAACTACTAGGTCTAAATACAACCTTTGAGTGGGTCATCAAAATTTTTGGAAAAACATATTGATGATGCTCCAGCTATTAAAAGGTACCATTGTATTCAAATTACAAAACCCTTCCTCTCCGCCTTGCAATAGTTTAAGTAGCTCAGGTCATCATGTATTAGTTTTAAAAAATAGAAAACCTAAAAGGACAACGAAGCTTTTGCCAATGCGAAGTCTCAAACAAGGGTCGAACCACATTTTGTCCAATTGTATACAACCTTACCCTACATTGTATGAGATTGTTTCGACGACTCGAACTTATGACCTCGAAGTCACATGTCAATAATTTTACCATTGCACTAAGGCTCCCTTTCGATTTAAAAAGTACATAACCTAGCCAAAAAAAATTCCTACTAAAATATGGTAGACTAAAGATCAACATTTGCTTCAAAGTACAAAAGTCAATTTAATGTTAGACCTTTTGGCATCTCTCTATCAAAAGCACAATGAATATCTAAATATGATAAACTCAAGCTCAAGACATTTTGCCCAATGTACCATCTTTAGGTCATTTTAAATTGCTTTAATGATGCATCTTTTCTTCTGATAATGGATAGTAAAAAAATTTATTTTAGTACGTTAATGTTTATATATTGATTGAACAGTATTTTATTAACAACAAAAATAGCATATGTTAGAATAAAAATGCCCATATTGATTAACACGATGAGTAAACATCATTTTCAATAATACATGTTTAAATCCCATAGTTGGGCTTGGTACAGAAGAATAAAATAGAATCAAAATGATTCATTTCCTAAATGATTTAAGAAAATTTAACAGAAATAATCCATTGCAAAGAATGAGTTAATTCTTAAAGGGGAGCTTTAGCACAATGAAAAAGTTGTTGTAGTGTCCTTTTTTCAAGTCATAGAAATAATCTTTTACAATGCAAGGTAAGGATGCATACAATAGGCTCAAAAGCCTGCAATGGAGGGAGCTCCGTGCACCAAAGTGTCCTTTTTTTAAGAATGAGTTAATCCACTTAATTTATTTCATACTAGAAAAAATGGAAAAGCTTTATTCCAACTGTATCTAGTATAATACAACAAACAACAACAACCAAATTTTTGCCTCACTAAGTAAAGTCGGCTATATAGATATTCCTATACTATTAGGCTCGATCTCCTACTATATCCTCATCTATATTTAAATAAATTTATCCTATTTTATCATTGCTAACCAAGACTTATTTAGTCTCTCTCTTTCTCGATTACAATAATAGTAATCAAATTTTTATCCCATTAAGTGAAGTTAGCTATATGGATCCTCCTACGCGGCTTGATCTCCTGCTATATTTTCATCTATATTCAAATGAATATTATTTGATTTATCATTAATAACATGTCATCCTTAATCTCCCTCTTACTCGATTAATGTGAGTATTTATCATAATCTCACATTGCCTAACTAGGATATTATTGGTCGCCAAGTCCATGTCTATGCCATCTTAAAGGCATCTCTCAATGATTTCCTTCTCTCTCTTTCTCGATTAATGTGTATTTATTATGATCTCACGTCATCTAACTAAAGCATTTATTGGTCGTCTAAATACATATTCATACATCTTAAATACATTTTTTGGAGTTTTTTTCTTAATAGGCATGACCATGACTTTCTCTTTAATATTTTTATTTATTATTTGTCCATTTTCATATGTTCGCACGTCCACCTTAATATCTTTATCTCTATGACTCTTATTTTGCCTTAAATTATAGTTCAACATTTAACTTCATATAACATAATAGGTCTAACCATGTTTTATAAAACTTCCCTTTAAGCTTTAAAAATATAGTACGATCACAAAAAACACCTAATGTCCTCCATTTCAATATTCTTGCTTATATCCTATATAACATCACTATCAACCCCTCTATGCATTAAAAAAAAAGATCATAAATACTAAAAGCTCCAAATTATACGTACCTCATCATATTCTATGTTAACAATTGTCTTGCTACGTCCATTTATTCCTAAACTTAAATTTCATATCTATCTTTATTCTACTAAGCTAAAATCTTTTGCATCTAATCTTTTCTACTAAGATTCGAGTTTAACATTTACTCTTTTACGTGTCTCACCTTATCAAGTACAATATATATTAAAATTAAAATAATTAAACCAACCAAGCATAGTAGACTAATCAGCCATGTAAGCTGGTCAAGTTGATTGAGCTAGGCAGGCACGATTGACCAAGCAAGCTAGCCAACCTGCACATGCCAATCAAGATAAACAAGCAAGTGGACTAAATGGGCCGATCTGATCGAGTGTGCCATTGTGGGCCAACAAATCGACCGGTGATACCACAAAGGCCAATTGAGCTAGCGGATTGAATAAGCCACACAAGCAAATGGAATAGGGGATTAGCCGAGTATTGAATGGGGTGAGCTAGTAGATCAAGCTATGTTGTTGAGTGGGATGATCAAACAACGTGAGTTGTGCTTGTCGTGTTGATTGCATATATGATAAGGTAGATCGGTCACACACAAAGATACTAGATAAACAAGTCAAATCGACTAAAAAATTAAATGAACAAAAAGAGTTAAACATAGCATGCTTAACCAAGCATACAAAATAATAGAACAAAACATTACTCTTTGATTAAATTTTATTTTATTCATTTAAACTTTCATTTTGATTCCATTTGCTCCATTTATATATACCAAATGAACCTTTAATCACAATGTACGCTATAGCATGAGATGATGCACCCTATAGCATGAGATGGTGCATTCCAAAATCGGGGAAAGTGAGTTTATGCCAAAAAAGACGGGGCAATTCTAACCAGAAGTGGAAAGACCAGGCTCTCCGTGCGCATACTTTAGTGTCCGTGCGCATACTTTAGTGCAGAGAATCCGTGAGCGGGCAACCCAGTGGCTGCAGGGGGTCCATTAGTGTATGACTAGCGTAATCGCAAAGTAGTATTTTTTGGTCATTTTTATATTGATAATTGAAAGTATTTTAAATAAATCATCATATTTTAATATTCAATGTTATATATAAGTAACACAAATAGATAATAACAGAAATAATATGTTGAATAAAAATAATTATATGCATTAATAATAACAAGCACCATGATGAACAACATTTGAAAAAAAATCCCAGTGTAATAAATAATTAATTTGTATCACTATAAACAAAGGGCTTATTGTAGAAGATATTTTGAAATATATATATATATATATATATATATATATATGATTAGCTTATGTTAATATATTATATTAATAAGATGCACTAATTCAATACAACATATAAAGTAACAGATAAAGAATAATATTTGCACAATTGAATAACCCATGGTTAACTGAAGAGACATCACTGATAACAGATTCTACAATGAAAGTTATTCGGAAGCAAAAAGACCTATAGTAGAAGATCCAGTATGAACTTACCTTAATATACTCGATAAACCTTTGAGAGCATAGTATAAAACAGATAACGGACATCTCATCCTGCAAAAAACAAGTTGGTAAGTTCAATTTGCAAAGTCACATTCAAGTTACACAGCTGATAAATTCTACACTGACTAGATATCAGAAAACATGATAAATAAACTCCAGAAGATAAATCATGAACACAAAAGAGTCTTTTACGGGTTTATATGTCATGGGATGATGGCATGGCCCATTTATAAATATGTAATGCATCTTTAAAATCTCAAGTCATACCAAGTTTCAATCACCAAAATAGTACCACTTTGGTACAATATTAGTTTTAATATTTAAAAGAGTTGCACGGTACATAAAGTTCCCACCAATACAGGGTTTCGAGGAAAGAACGGACAACATTGGATTTATTGAACACAATCTTACCCTGCATTACAAAGTAATACTTATTATTAATAATAACATGAATAATATTACTTAATATTTTTATATTAATATTAAATTAATTATTTTATAAAGGGGAGCTTTGGCGCAACAGTAAAATTGTTGCTTTGTGATCCAGAAGTCACGGGTTCAAATCCAAGGTAAAGCTACGTACAATGTATCCTTCCTCGAGACCCACATGGCGAAAGTTTCGTGCACCGGACTACCCTTTTTATTAAATTAATTATTTTATTATATATTTATTTTATAACTAATAAGATTGGTAATCCATATTCTTGTGTTTATATTTATTGATTAATTTAATTGCCTCAGTGCTCATTAGAGTTAAAAATACTTACCACTAATTAAATTTAATTTTTAGGTTTACTCATAAACTGAATACTTTTGTTACATAATGAATGACACCTATAATATACTCTACTTTTGCAAGTTGGGTGCTGGAATAAGCAAGGCGACTTTCTTTGGTTCACTATAACCTCAGTCATGCTTTGCTTTCATATTTTATAACATCGGAGCAATTCCATATTTGAAAACCCCTAGAAGTCTTTGTCATTGAGGATCTTAATCAATAATGCTTTTAATTTATTCTATGTTAAGTAATTTCCTAACATTTCTGCAAAAACTTGTGTTCATCACAATTCTTCTTAATTTCAAGATTCCTAGACGTCATAGATTGTAACAACCATCTCATTTCAGAATGACAATCCCTTTTTCATTCTCAATTATGCTCTAGTTTTGATATAGTTCAAGTACTTGATCCATACAATATGTTGTATATCCTTGTTTCAAATATTTTTATTGATTTTATTATAGATTTTGAATAATTGAATATGATTCATGAACGATAAATTCTGCATATTTCATAAAGTTTTAGTTTGCTAATTGAACCTAATTAATCACTATCATTTAGCTTTAAAATGATCATACGTTTTTTTAGGGTTTATATAATTGTATAAAATTTATTGAGCCCAATGGCGTAGGACCAACTCCACTTAATGGGATAAACACTTTGGTTGTCGTTGTTAATAAGAACTTTGAGCATTACATATTATTTTGTTTCTTGTGTTATGTTTGATAAAATGTAAACAAAACGATTTAGGGTTGGGTCAACCCATCGAATAAACATGGTGATTAAGATTAGGTGGATTCAAACCGAGCTCAATTTAGATTTATTTTGGCCAATTTAGGATTGAACTAAGTTTATATATATATGATCGTGCAACTTAGTTGTATTTAATTAGGTTAGTAGAACTTAGGACGTTAGGAATTACTTATATTGACTCCCTCTCTATTCACATACTCTCCTCACTTCTCTCCCATGATTGCTTCACTTTGTCCATTGTCGGTCATCTGCCACACATGCCATTTGCCGATGAGCATCAGTCCTTTTCTCTCCACTCCTCTAATATTTCTTCACTTTTACTCCATCTCTCTTTTGATCTCTCCCTCTTATCTTTCTATTTCCATTGTGTGGGCCACCATCGCTAGGGAATTCTCACATAGAGTCAAGAAGCATAAAGAATAGTCACTATTGACACGACTATTCTCTTTGCTGTGCTAATACAGAATTCTCACAAGGCTTTGCTGTGCTAATACAGATTTCTCGCGAGGCTTCAATGTTGGTATTGAAGCTGTTTTGCATGTCGATCAGTGGGCAAAATGGTAAAGTTTACCTATGAATCAACATGGCTCGATACTTCAATCTATAATATAATATATAATAGGTCTACATGTAATATTCTTTATTCAACAACGATACCTATATAAAGGTAGAGGGGGCTACCTAGGATTATCTTAGAATAATTCTCCCTTTCACATGGTAACAAAGTTGGCAACTTTCATCCTTCCATCATATAATTCAATTTCTCCTCTATTTGTTACACTACCTCATCCCATAGTCCCTTTGCCGAACCATGCAAATCATCTTCTGCATGTCATCAAAGTTCGAACCATGAGAGAATTTCTCTAATCAAGACTCATCAACATCATTCACACAGTCCTTTGTGCATGTGTCATCTCTTCTATCATCCATGCATATTGTCCATCATCATGGCAAACTCATTACCCTCGTCACACTTGACTCTGTTATGCTTCCTGTCGTGCTCATTTCCCATTAAGCTCAGCTCTGTCATGCTCCTCTCAAGATGCCAAAGACTGGATTTTCAATCTACCTCCCTGTCAAAGCCAACCCTAGCTGGAGCCACTATCAAAAGCTATTTGAGCCAAAGGCTAAGCCCACTTCATTGGGTCAACAACAGATCTCAGATGGTCTTCCAGCCTAGTCTAACCATCTTATTTCAACAGCAATCCTAAATTCCTTTTGGCCCTGGTCTATTTCAACCCACAATCAGCAACAACTTCATCTAATAATTTAGATGAAGTATGCGAGTTACCTTTAGGATGTTGAATTCCTCCACCATTGTCTCAATGCCTCCTGGGCAGCTAATTTTACCATTTCAAGGTCATTAACCATTACTATATAGAAGCTTAATGAGAAAATTGTCTCTTGGACCACCACTATTGGAGAATGATTCATAACAACTGAAGCACGTTACTACCTAAGCAACAGACATTTCAGAGTCCACTCAAGCCTTGTGGGAGCAGATTGATGCTCATTTGCTTACAGTTTTGTGAGTCTATTGATTCTAAGTTGATGAGTATTTCTGCTTCTACTTCTCCAACTATGAGACTTAGACTTGTGCCCGGGATCTTTGCATATGTGACATCTCTCAAGCCTTTGATGTCATGAGCAAATTATTCTAGTTACACTAGGAGAAATAGACAAAGTTTAAACCTTTGAGCCATAGCAGAGTTCTGGTCCCACACCAAAATGAGACAATTTCAATGTCACATGAAGTCATGTCAATATAATTTCAGTACCTTTTACTTTTTAAATATAAGTGTATATTAATTAAAAAGTTATTCTTGTTTAATATTTGATTGTTATAAATGCTCAATTTTATAAATAGGTGTTGACTGTTGAGTTAATATTTTGATTAAAAAAATTCATTTTTAATAATGTAATTTTGTAAAATTTATTTAAGAGCATTTGATAAGAACTTTAAAATTTACAATTATATTTTTATATTTGTTATGATATAACCTTAAATAAAAATAAATAAATTCTATTATTTAATTTTGTTTGTTTTACATAATTATAATTATTAAAGTAGACAAAAAAAATATAAAAATTTAAATTTTTTTAAATTTTAAGACTTGATATTTTAGGGTTAAATTTTTAAAATTAAATATATGAAATTTGATTTCGACTTGACTGAATTAAATCTGAAAATTTTAGAATTAATTTTTTAATAAAATCATATTTAAATTTGAAAATAGAGTTTTCTTAAAATAAATTAATCTTTGTCTAATTAGTTTACATCTATTACAATCATAAATAATCTTACAATGTTACAAAACTTGGAACACGAAAAAACTTTACCAATATTAAATACAAAATTTATTTTATTTAAATTTTAATTTTATAAAATTATTTTATATGTATAATTAAGCTAAATAAAATTAATATTTTGAATTTAACAATCGTGTAAAAGTTAATTTAGGGTTAATGTTTATAAAATAGATATGATGATTAAGATCAAATGGATTCAAATTGGACTCAATTTGGATTTATTTAGGTTTATTTAAAATTAAACCAAATTTATATATAGAATAGATTCATTTATTCATAGGCTAGTTGTTTTTTATTAATAAAGTTAGAAATCATTTAATTATTTAATTAGATTTTTTTTCTTTCTCTCATTTCCATTGTGTGCAGCCCTACCATCACCCTTCATCCGTGGCCCCCCGCTATTGTCAACGGCCGCTCACAATTGTCTACTGCCCAAAATCTTTCCCATTTGACGTAATCCTAAAATCCTACAACCGTGCAACCTATCCCGCACGTCTTGCAACCTATCTTATGATCTAAATAATCTTCAAATCATAGAATAGCATGATGCAAATTGGTAGATTGGGTATTGTGTTCCTCTAATAAAATCATCAATTCTAACAATCAATTAGCAAATTTGTGAACTAAATTATTAAGAAAGCCCAAAGTCAAATATATTCATAACAAGTTGAGTTTCAACAATCTAGTTAAAGGAGGAAGGTTATGAGCTTATCATAAGCTCAATGTCATCTAATTATTATGTTTTACTTCTTTATAAAAAAAATTTAGAATACTATAAAGACATTTTGAATTCTCAAATTGTGTGCTAGTATATCAAGGGTTAGCACAATTATTTTAAGGATTAATTAATCTCTCGAGTTGCGTCAGAGTTTGAGTCTAACTAGAATGAAACAATTTTGATACCGTATCGTATAGTGCTTATACAATTTTGGTACTTATTTGCTTTTATATATTAAATATATTCCAATTGAAAAGATTATTTTAATTGATATTTGAGAGTGATAAGTTACAAATTATTATAAGAATCTCAAACGACCCTATTTATAGAGTTATCACCATCAAATGTTTACATTGTATGCCTCGTATCATCTTCTGGTTCATGGATGAGATGTGTATTATACATTTGGAAAACATCTAGAAAGCATACCTATGTAAAAACTATGTTCATCTACATTAATATTTGTATTAGCAATTTAGCAGCAACATTTTTTTTTAGGTTGAGAATTGTCAAAGTGAGATCAAAAATTTTGTAGTAATTTATTTATCACAAAGAGAAAAAAAATTTAAAAATTATTTTTTAAAATTCATGTCAAAACATATGGTGAGAACATTGTTGCCTATTTTTTTATTGTCATTTGACAAGATACAAAGATTAAATATTTAAATCTATTTATCATTTTTTAATATCAAAATAAAGTTAAATTGATAAAACTATAACATCTTAGGCAATTTTTCAAAGTTCAATCAAGCTCTATAGTCAACAATCAAAACATAAATAACTATAAAATAATATTCCAGAGCAAAATTTATGCTTACATTGTCTCTATGTTGGAAACATACTACCGTTTCATTTCATTTACCATGACCTATGGTCAGAGATACCAACATAGATAAAGATACATAAAAAAATTTGATTCCAGAATAAACAAATAAACACACAGTGAGCATCTAAATACACAATTGCATTTGCATCATATTTCTTCCAATATATTAATACATTTGAACCTATAAACTTTTAATTAAAATTTGTGTTAATTTCGAATTTTCTTTGGTTATTTGAGCTAAACAAGCCTGATTATTAGGTTTTAGAAACCAATCAAAGTGTAATTGGGGTGTTTGAGTCCTTCAGAAAGTTTATTGTTTGGGTCGATTGGATTTAAATTCCGTCTAATTGAGGCTCAATTTGATGAGTTTAGGGTTAAACCATATTTATTTTATTCGGCAAGCATGTGACATCACTATTGATCCGATCAAGATGTTGGAGCACTGGTTCAAGCCGAGAATGTATCGTTCCTTTCTTCCCTGGAAGATCAGGCTCTCTCTTCGACCATTGATCTCACTCTACCTTGCATCTCTCGAGAGTCAGCTTCTGCTTTGGCATCAGCACATCATTTTTTTTTTCTCAATCTACAGTTTGTTTTTCTCAACCTCGATTTCATTTATATGCTATCCATGTGTGAATGAATATCCAACTTCTCCATCATACAAAAAGTTATTCTTTTGCACTTTCTACAATATGTTCCCAACTGATTTGTTTTATCTTTCCAACATGTTCCATGTCAATTGCCATGATTATTTTCCATCCCTTAAAACCTTGTAAAGGCCCATGGTGGCTTAATCTAGCTTCATTTATTTGATAACAGCATTAATCTCCTATATCAGCAACTTCAACAGTACCACACCAGCCAAGGACCATCGTTCTTCTATCAACTGTTTAGCGGTTCGAGTCGTGGAAATGGCCTCTTGCAATGCAAAGTAAAGTGTGTTTAGTAGACCTAATTTTTTCAGATGGCTTCCAACATATGTTTTCTTGTCATCTAATAATTTGGTTTGAACATAAGATAAAAATTGAGTCATTGTTCTTATTTTTTCTCTCCTATATCATGAGTGTGCCAATAGAAACAACCAAACAAAGAACCAATCTGCAAGCTACTACACGAATCAAACTATTTAAATATATTGATGCTAGCATAGTTAAGTGTACCGGACCAACTTTGCAATGTAATAAAATGCAAGAAATATTAACATATATCAAATGTTTTTAATCAAGGTTTAAAATCTCGAACTGTGTCAAACTTTCAATTAAAAAAGACTTTGATGGGAATAATACTATTCCAGCATCTGTCGGTATTTCGATGCATGGTGCTAATAATGAATTGAAGTTGAAGGAAGGAGATAAAACATGGGAAGAAGACATTATGTGTGCCAAGCATGATTTTAAATCTTATATCATTTTAGGCGAAATGGTCAAAACATATTATTCTAATAAATAATCGAAACTCGATACAACACGAACAATCCAGTATCTTTCTAATCAAAGACTTGTACTAAGACACAACTCCAAATTTTGAACCTTAGTGTCGAGTGATATCGAGTTTCAGTGATTTACAAGAACCATACATTTCAATCGTTTCATCCGACACAGTATGAGATTTCAAACCATGATTTTACTATGATTATATAAATATAAAATAAAAACTTATTCCATGGCCAAGGACTCGATAATGGTCTTGAGATTGTCAAGGCAACAAATTTCAATATTGCTTCTATCGAACCGGTAAAAAATGTTAGGGCTAAAATTCTAAATATTGCTACTATCGAATGTTAATTTTAAAAATAAAAATATTAGCATTAGCAGATCAGTAAAATAGTAATAATAGTTACAAATCATAATCGCAATCATAATCATCATAATCCTACTACTAATAATAATAATAACAATAATTAATATGAGATCATACTAATGATAGATTATTATAATAATGAGAAAAATATAATAATAAATTAAAGAAAATTTTACATAAATATTGATTTTTTAAATCAATCAACAATGACTAAAACATCAAATAGTATTTAATTCTCTGATGGAGAGAAGCAATGCAAGATGAATTTTGCCTCTCACTATTTGTCAAAACAGTTGTGGTTCCCATATTGGGCAGTGCAGAATGATATTTTGGATCCTTGATCCAAATAGTTGGTAAAGACTGCTAATTTTTTCATATATAATCTGACAAGCATAAAGAAAAAAAGAGAGGAAAATAGAAAAATTATGGAACTTGCAAAGATCTTAAATTCATACGATATTTAGAAGTATCAACAGCATACCTGCACAACCTGAGGATACCATTCTCGAAGCTTTTGAAATGCAGAATCAATATTTCCATTCTTGATTAGCTTCGTAATCATAAGTCAAAAGAAATAAGAGAGCATATCATTCAGTACTTAGAAACATAGATACACACTGCTCAAAAGAAACAAGAGAGCATAGACACACTGCTCAAAAGAAATAAGAGAGCATATCATTCACTACTTAGTAGTTCTTTCTTGTAAAGAAATGAATCATTGAATTTGAAGATCTGTCTCCTCCATCATGAAAACTAAAAAACAGTACCTAAAAGATAAAATTTGCTTCCAAAGACTTTGGGAATGATAAAAGAATCTAAATTGGAGTTGTAATCGATGGCCTGATATATATTTAGTAGCATTACATCATTGTAAAGGTTTTGAAGTTCTCCCTTATTCATGAGTTTTACAACATGACTACTTGTATAGAAAAATGCAAGGCATATATTGCCTTGTTGGCATCACTAAAACTTCTAAAAATTCATGTTTAGAAGACCAATGCGGCAAATACTGTTAAAAGCTTACAGTGCATAGAAACAGAAAGCATTGTGAGTATTGATAAGGTAGACGTGAGTGATTTTTTATCATCACCGAATTGCCAGAGATGATTACTAATATGAACAAAATGGTAATAGAATACATCCTTCATGGGAGCACATTGATCCAAAGGATTTAAATATTGGTCAGATGAAAATAAAGTCCATAGGTCAAGACAACACTGTACTGAAACCAATATCAAAAAAGAAAAAAATAAAAGGAAAAAAAATGCAATCAGACATTATAAGTATGTTCAAATAAGATGCTTCGTTGAAAAGATAAATAATAATATCATGTACCATTTTGAGTGATACTCTGAACGATAGAGTGTTACTTATTCTAAAGATCACTCTACAGTACGGAAACTGACGAGCAACAAAATTCATAGCCAATAAATGAAAACATACAATATAATATTTTCCAATATAATGCTCCTACCTGACGGAGTATATTTCTATGATTAAGCGCATAGACATCTTCTTGATCACTAAAGCCATTTTCTGTAGCTGATGACACTGAAGGATAGGTACTTTCACTCGCCAGGTCAAATGACTTCAATGTTTCTTGGTACCCATAGTGTAACAAATAGGAACGAACAATCCTGACAAAGATACAAAATAATTAGAATTCTGTTAAATGGTGCAGCTAAAGTGTAAAGAGTCTATAATATCCCTCGTGAGTACAGGAAAATTGAAGAAAATGTTTGGAGGTATTATTGACTACATGTCAATAGCTAAACTAAATATATATATATATTCCAGGAGGTAAAAATGAACCAACGAGTTACCAAACTACACAGGTAATGTTTATAGTTGTACTGCACCTCATTTTCTTAAAGATTGTACACTTGGTTAATGGAAGTGTGTGTGCCACATTAGTATAAAGTGTCCGTCACAGTTACAAGTAGTCAACTTTCAGTTATGGAGACTGCATTAAGAACTTCAGTAAATAAGAATCGAATTAGATGCCAGAAATATGGATTTACATGGCTGTCTTAAAGGGGAGTTCAGTAAACCTAGGCATTCATAAAGGACTACACCAGATACTGATTTTAAACATTATTAATACATGACTTCATCAGGTTCATATTGCCAGAGTGAAATTAGTTACTTCTGATGCGATGGTTAATGCATCGGAACAGGCATGGCAAAGTATCACAAATAGTCAAAGTCAAAGTGTGTTTACAATGACAAAGATAGATGCTATGCAGCTTTGTTATAAAGGATAGTATCATTATCATTAAATCATGGTAATAATAATGGAGCCTTGGATTTGTTAGATGGCCCTAACTATTTTAGGATAAACAACTGCAAGTGCTATTGGACAAAGAACCTTTTACTTGCTAGGCAGTTTAGCTCCCATCAGTATACATTCAAATTGTCATACAACTTCAACTACAGATTAATGGTGCTAAATTCCCAGAAGATCCCCATGATAATGCAGAAGCATGTTGAAAATTTTAATTATTCAACTAACAGTACCACATGAACTACCTACGTTACCTAAAGGGTGAATCTTATGTAGTTGCCCACTAGGACATCAGAGAGATTTATGTAAAGGAAACAAAACTCCTTGTGCAAGGGTAAGGTACTGTATTATAATATTCAAACTCCATGCTGCAATGAGCTGATGAACTCAAACTCAAACCCCCATTCAGGTATGCAGGCAGTTCATGTGGAAGAATTTCCAGAAAGTTTGTGCTTGTGATTGATTGTACCAAGAGTGGACTTCAAATTATAAACAAAAAATTTGATTTCTTACAAACTTGGAACATGCACTATCCTAATTTACTTTATTCTATGATAAAACTAACATACAATTTTACAAAATGTACAAAAAGACCATTTATTTACATACATCACATTAAGGAACCACATAGAAGAATTTAAAGTGTCTGAATCAAACATCAGATTAATTTATGTTGGTGTTGCAGTGATGAATTTAAACAAATAAGCAAAAAAAATCACAATGAAAGATCAAGGATATCAATGCAGAAGTAAAACGAGAGCGAGAAAAACAAATAGTAGAATGACCACTGAAACCAAAATAGCAGCGACAAACTCTATGGAGTTCTAGGGCATAAACTAAGATATTTCTGTGACTATAATTAATACAGAGTTCACCAGCAACAGTATTGCACAATCACAAGTAAATATGTCTCTCAATTCCCTGCACAAGCAACTACTTCAGAATGATTTCTGTTACACCAACATACCGGTGGCTAATATTTGGTTGTAAGGAAAGCTTTTCAACCACAGACTGCTGTTTCAATCTCTCTTCCATAATATAGCCCTGTCCAGGAAAAAGAAAAAAAAAATCAACCTTAAGAAGATAAAGGCACAACAAATGCAAGAATGAAGATGATCATTGCTATTACAAGACAAGACTCCAAGATAAACTATTTCAGTCATAAAAAAATTTTGGAAGACAATTGCAAAATAAATTGCTACATGTAACCTCACATACACGTTCCAAAAAAACCATTTAACATACATGAAAGAACCAGAATACTTTTTATTTCTGACAAAGTTATCATCCGCAAGCATGAACTAAAATCTAAGTTCAAGTTCAAGCATGTTCTTGTGCTTGAACACCCTTTACCTAGTAAAACCAACCAAAAGCAACAATAACAATCACAGTACAGGCAGGGAGCAACACTACCCTTCACGCTACAGATAGGAGCATCATGTTGCCAAAAACATCAACCATAGTTAGCAAACTCAATCAATCATAATCCAGATTGACCAAGTTAGATCACAAAGCAACAGCCAATTGATCTTGGCTGATTTCTCAGACACCTATCTGAGGGTCATTGGAATGCAGAAATAACTTATATCTCCCAAGAAAATGATGAAACTGTATTAAGGTAGAAAGGAAACAGTTGGTTTGAACTAGGCCATTTTCTAGGCAGATCAACTTTTCCATATTTTCTATCTATCCGGATGGACAAATTGGCAAACAAAGAAGAAAGGAGCACAAAGATGATAGAAAAATGGGAAGAAAAGGCAAGAACTTTGTCTTTTAGTGAGATCAAACCTGGATTTGGAGGAGAGGAACCAGGGAAATTATTGTAGGAAGTGAGAGTACAATGAGATTTTGCTCCAGAAATAGACTTCAATCCTTATGCAATAAACCAGAGTGATTTATAGAGGAAGGAAGAACTCAAAGACTCCAAAAAGCTCAGTGGGCATGATTCACAGTCACTGCCGAAAGCTTGGACAAATGAGATTTGATTCCAGAGGAGAAAGAGAACTGACTGATCATCCCCAAAATGATGTAGGTCCATGATAATCAGGTGGAGAAGGAGTGGATTTCCAAGGAGGCACTCATGCTCTCTGGAGAAGGAGCTTTACATGGTTTAGGGTAAGTAATTAAATTTCCAAATTAAGATATAATGAGATATAATAGTTATTTTATATATTAATAATATGTCAACGACTAACAACAGGTAGTAATAAGAATATTAGGTAATAACAATGATAATGTAAAATAATTAGTGAAAGGTTAATTTAAAATATTAAGTAATAAGAATAAATATTCATTAATCTGATAGCATTAATTTTTTATCTTTAATCTATTTTTAATACCAGATCAATATTATTAACAATATTATGTCTTTTTCTATATACTTTTGATATCATCTTAGTATAATGTTGCTTTTTGTTAGTAAGATGAAGAAATCCATCCCTTTATGATAAAATAATACATCAGAAGTCGAAAGTGGAGTGGAAAATATGTATTTTCACTTTGTAGGATGATTTTGTGCAATATTGGATAGACTTTGTGGCAACCTTGTGATCCTTACAACTGCAGCATTACTTGGGTAGATGAAGTGCTCGACTCTATTCTAAATAGGTGGTTTTGGGTGCTTCCATAATATTATTATTTATTATTAACATCATCATGATCATCATGTTATGTAATTAATTTGAGTTTAATTTCAAATGCTAAATATCATACATAGTCATTAATCTGGCAATACAATATCAGATGATTTTAAATGATAATTGGTTTAAGTTTAATTTGTGTTATCACATTAGATTAATTTATGAAATCAAATTAGTAATTTAAAACAATGTTAATAATATATATTTATTATTTTGATTATTAGATGAGACTACAAAGCAAAATAGGGTTGCGTACAATAGACCCTTCCTTGAGACCCCACATTAATGGGAGCTTCATGCACCAAACTAGCCTTTTATTATTAGATATAATTATTTAATTAATAATTTGAAGTTATTAGAATGTATTTATAAATTGTATTAAAATTTATTTTTATTTTTTTTGCACTGATATTGTTGTTAATTACTAATCCTCTGGTTATCTAATATGTAATTATCTGTTAATTAATCTTTCTAATTTATATAAAATGGAAAATTACTATTCTAAAATGATATATGTTCAATTATTCTTAGGTTCTTTGAATGTCTTTTGTTATATCAATCATTTAACAAACTTACCTTGTTTCATTTCTTTCATTAATTGACCTTTTTTTTTTACTCACCACTCCAATCCCACCATTCTCACTGATCTAATACAATTGATACCAAAATTTCTAGATTGCCCAATACCAATAACTGATATTGACTAATTTTCTCTACCAGTTAGCTTCAATGTCACAAGCCATTTGTGGTCATTTTTTGTCCACTTAGTTGTCAGAAGCTTTTGAACACAAATATTCAGATCATCTCTCTTTTGATCCCCCCCATAGTGGAGTGGTTGATCTTCTCATTGATGAGGAAGATGCTGGAGATACAATCACTTGGGCCAGTCGCCCTCCAATTCAGTGTTAAATTGAAGAGACAGTACATCCTGAAAGAGAAACCTGTAAAACCCAGGCTCAAGCTTCTGCTTTTACCCACAGCTACATCTATCCAATCTCAACCATCATTCTGATGTTAGCATATAAAATAGCAGTACATACAACCAAAAATTCACCCTAATCTTTTTATTACGAGGCAAGCAAAGGTGCTTTAATATTTAAGAAATGACTGAATCACTTTATCAAATTCACCCTTCAAAGAATTCCATAATTTCTTGCTGGCACAATCTCTACCTTTAATTACCTTCAGGGGAACTGCAAATTAAAGGATTTGAATGATTGCTAATGAAAATAGGTGTTATTTATTATATTACATGCATCGTCTCGACATATAAATCAAATATGAAAAGCAAACATATATTATATGGATTAAATATATACTTCAGATTCGAGGTTACTTTATTTGCAAGGGGCTTCAATTTGACAATCAAAAGAATGGTATAGGCTTGCATTAATAGTAGGTTTGCAGATAACAGAGATTTTCCAACCATCCAATTTGTTATCAGACTTGCAAGCAATATGACAGATTCATGAATAGTCATTAGGGGATCATGGTATTTTCAATCATTAATTACATACAGGGCAACCCGGTGCACGAAGCTCCCGCCATGTGGGGTTCTAGGGAAGGACCCATTGTATGCAGTCTTACCTTGCTTTTTATTGCAAGAGATTGTTTCCAGCATTTAAATCCGTGACCTCTAGGTCACAAAGCATCAACTTTACCGTTGTGCCAAGGCTCCCCTTCTCAATTATTAATTACATATCTAGCAAAATAGTATTAGTAATGTTGAGCTTCAGAGCATGATGACAGAAGTTTCAAAGTCCATCAAGGACACTTTTTATGGCGTGTCTACTTGGGTGGACAAAGACAGCAAAGAAAGGACCAGTAATAGGAAAGGGAGGAGGGGAAAGAAGAGAGAAATTTCCATTGTTTTTCCTACATGAAAAAAGAAAAGAAAGACAAAAATAAAATTAGTTTTCAATTTTGTAGTCCCCAATGACATGCAGGGTTAAAACAATTCTTTTCGACACTGTTCCCACTTTCATCCACTTCTGAATTGAATCAAAAGTGAAGAAAGGAGCTCCAAATTGCTCCTTTTCCCTCCCTCACTTTTTCTTTCTCTAATGAAGTACACAAGGGAACTTAATGATTTGATTTGGTTTGGTTTATAAATAATCAACTCAAATTTAATTATGCTTCAGATCTTTGGTCAACCTGAAACAAATAGATTCAGTAAGGAAACCAAACTAAACCAGAATTTAACCGACTTTGCTTTGATTTTTCAATTTGAACTAAATAATAGGTACCCCTATCTTTATTCGCATCAACCACTTCTCCCTATATGTCTTCAAGGTACTTAGCCACCTTGTCATCTTATAATGGGATCTAGAGATGTCATAGGTCATGCCCAAGATGCTTGGCAAGGCTTCATATAGGTCATGTGACAAAATCTAGAATAGTGCCAACCTGGCCCAGGGCCTAGTGCCCTTGGACAAGCCTAGGCCCTAGACCTACCCATTGGGCCTAAATTTAATGATAAAATAAAATTTTAAAATGTGAAAAAAAATCAATTTAATCATGGTTTTAAATATGGTTCTGTGTTGATTTGCATATAAAAATCCTCCTGTTTTGGCTGTTGATTGGCACATGATAAAACCTCAAAACCATGGCACAAGGACAATGACAAGTGAAAAGGGCCCCTGCAATGTTGGTGAGGATCGAGCAAGCGTTCAATGACATTAGTAAAGTTTATGTAAGGGTTGCATGTGTCATGAAGTGTACATGCAAGGGTTCTAGTATCATGTTGTTTATATAAAGATATAATGACAAAAGTCAAGACTCAAAGCAAATTAACTTAAATATTTCTATAAATATAGGATTGCACCGGACACATCCAAGATATATTATTATAATGTGTGCACATTATTTGCAGATATTGTTTTGGTCAATGAGACACATAAAGAAGTAAATGTTAAGCTCGAATCTTAGTAGAAGACACTGCAACTAAAAGATTTGAGGCTTAGTAGAGTAAAGACATAATATATGAAATTTAAATTTAGTAGTATTAGACGTAACAAGGCAGGGCAAGGTTGCGTACAATGGACCCTACCCCGGGACCCCACATAGTAGGAGCTTCGTATACTGGGCAGCCCTTTAGGCGTAGCAAGGCAATTATTATGCTAGAATACGACGAGTTACCTGTAATTAAGAGTTTTAAATATCTAAGATCCTTTTTGCAAAAGAATAAACAAGTTGATAGAGATATTTTACACATGATACAAGCAGAATAGTTGAAATAAAAGAGGTCATCAAGTATTCTTTGCAATTGTAAGATACCTCTAAAGGTGAAAGAGAAGTTTTAGAGACAATGATTAAACAATTAGAACTATTGTGTTATATAAAATTGAATATTGAACTATAAAACGAGCACACGAGTAAAAAATAAGTCACAGAGACAGATGTTATAGTGGATATACAGACATAGAAGAAGGATGGACAGAATAAGAACTGTGAACATTAGAAAAAAGGTATGAGTTGTATTTATTGAAGTAAAACTCCGACAAATACATTTAAGATAATATAGTTACATACTTAGGTGTTTAATGAATGCCCCAATTAGGCGATATGAGAAAATGACAAGTACACATATTAATCGTGGAAGGAAACCAAAGAACACTAGGTTAACAATGATAAAGCATAAAAATCATCCAAATATAAATAATTATATACTGAGAGATTGAGCCCAATGGTGTATAATAAGAGGATGCATACAATCAACCCTAGTTAATGTAATAAAAACTTGATTGCTGTTGTTATGTTCGGTCCACAAGTCATACTCAAGAAGAAGCTAGGTCAAGCATACTTTGCAACCCAAGACTTGGGAATGGCTAGCGACCTAAGAGAGTCCAGCATGGCACAAGCCCACAACCTAATGAGCACAACCAAGCTTCTTGTTGGGACAAGGACAGCCTACTGGCTAAGACTCAAGCATGGAATAAGGTTGATGCCCCTTACTTGGCTCGGCCTTGTTGGCATGTCTAATTATATCTTCTACATAATTGTCTCTAGAATCTTCTCCATGTGAAGGTTAATCCTAGTTGCAAGATCCTCTTCCAAGCAATGCCCACTACATAAGTTCTCCATACAATGTGATTCCTATTTTTTGCATCTCCAAACAATGGCTCTCCAACCAACATAATTCCAGAACACTTGCTTCTCTGTGGCGTGATACTTGCACTTCTTCACAACAGAGCTTTGATCTCCTCACAGATATTGAACATCACCTATTATCAAGATGCTCTCCAGCATCGGCCCAATCAATAGCGCAGGTGGTTCACTAACTTCCAAATCCCTCTCTGCTCTACCTGCTCTACTGCATCATCCTAGATTGGATCTGCTAGATTTGCCTGTCTTTGTCTCCATGAAATCACTTTCTTACTAGTCCTTCCTAGCAAAATCTGAAAGCAGATTTACTTCCATCATCCTTCAGCAACTTCAGTTCTGTTTGATATTTTCTGTGCTGACAATCTGGTGATTCATTCACTCTTCTGTTCTATCATGCAGCAGACCTCTTCTATTTCAAACTGCCTGTACAAATTTAATGTGTTTCCTTCGGGGGAAGACCACGTGGACATAAATAAGGAGACAAATTTCATTAATAGCAAGAGATTAACAGGATTGTTCAAGGAAACAAGATACAACTTCAACAAATTTTCAAATAATGAATGGTATGATTAAGCCTTAGATTCAGCAAAAACTGCAGTGCAATATTTTTTTTGTACCTCAATGTCAAAATAGAATGGTTTCCTCCCCAAGTTCACAGTTACCCTGCAACAAGAAGGTAATATATTAGTAAAATTAAAATAAAACTGGCATACATTACTTTGCAAGTTAAACAAGAGAACTGGATATCAGACTAAAATAAGATGACAAGTCATATAAAAGAAACTTGAAACTAAATATTTCCAATAGTTATGGTTATCGCCGATTAATTCTTCTGGACTAAGACAAAATAATCAGTTATAGATGTGTCATATGAGCAGTCAAACATTTTTTTAAGCAAAGCACTCAAATAATTTGAAGTTTTTTCTATATGTCATTTCCTTTGTCCTTCATTACGGATTTGTAATTGTAGTTCCGCCAAGTAAGCCCTCTTCACATGCTCATTCATGGGACTCAAAACTTTTGTAAACCAAGATCCAAAAGAACATCATAATATAATTTCATAAAAGAAGTTTCACTTGATAAAATTTGGGCTAATCTTTTCAATATGTAGCAAAAATCTTAGCATTTAGAATTCTTTTGAAAAAAAAAAGAATCCTGTGGATTTTTAGGTATTACCTTTTCCCTGTTAGTATTCCTGAATCTATTCATACAGTAAAAGTGCACCCACAATATATATCCATTTTTTATGAAGTGGTCCAGATGGTGCTAATTACTCAATCTTATTTATACAAAAGAGAGAGAGAGAGAGAAATCCCAAATCATGTTCTTGTGATGTTTGTACACATAGAAGGATTAGTTCTTGTGATTATGGAACACATAAACTATCTTTTTGGTGTGATAACTTGTGAATGTTATATAAACACTTGTTTTGTAAGACTAAACCCCAGATAGATCTACCTTTTAGAAAAGAGGTCTCGGTGATTATAAATCATGTTAGTATTCCCTGAACCTTAATAATACCAGGAAAGGTGAGCTCCAAATATGTTCAATGTTCTAAAAAGTAATATATACAGCCACCTATGGATATGTGGCTGCGGACTACATCACATATAATATATGTCTGTCTTTAGTTGATGGTATCTGGTTATCGATAAGATCACATATGTGAATACCAAAAAGACAAAATTGGGATTGATTCAAACCAATTTTGATTGAACCAAATCAAATAAAAATCTAATTCTTACTTGTATCAGTCCCTTTCAAATAAGGACTTCTATGAAGCTTTTACTTATCATAGGATTATATCTTGTAATTGTGAAACACTTGTATAAACTAAGTTTTTGGTGTGGTCACTTGAAAATATGTAAATTTATTATATATATGTTCTATAAAATTGGTTGATAAAGATTGTTATAAAATTGTTGGATGTTATGTATTTTACATTCTATGTTATACATATTTGATGTTAAATTGGATAGGAAAGGTTGAGCAGCATACATTGTTATACATATGTTAAGCATTTTTAGGTGGGATAAATATGGCTTGATGATGGGGATGATATGTGCTAAGCATTTTTATCAGTATGATTTTCCTTTTTACATTTATAGCATGAATTGTAGATGCCCCTGCATATGCAGTTATACATTATAGTTAGTTGGCATATATACAACCTGAGCACCCACTCTTTTAAAACCAATGAAATTACAAGGATTTTTAATACACCTATTGCCTTATATATTGTACTCTATGAACATCTCAAAAAGGTATACGGATAAAGATTGAGACCTTATCTTAACTAATTTATAAATCTGGCAGAGTCAGCTTTGTTCTTGAAGAGTATTGATAACGCTCTCAAATGAAATGATGCATACAGTAAAATCTTCCAAATGCACATCGCTATTATATGATTTAGAGAAAGCATTTGAGGTGGTATGCTATATTGGCCCTATGATTTCTTGTCAATTTATCAAATGAATTCAGGCATGTATCTCTTCTCTGGTTTTCTTGCAAGACTAATGGAGAGAAATCACAAAGGTTTTCTAGCTAAAACATAATTTGCAAAGGAAATTCCACCTCTCCTGCATGTTCATCATAATGCAGCAACTCCTTTCATTACTCTTTAACTTTGTTACACACTCAGAGAGTATATCCTTTCCATTTTAGAGGTTGCTCCATGGACAATTTTATTAAAAGAGATTAGAGTGGTTCTTCTCTATTAGAGAAAATACAAATGAATTTGTTGTAAAACTATTGCCATGCAAATTATTCCAGGTCAGAAACTGTAGTCCAAAGATGATGACTTTGATACAATTAACTGTAGTCCAATGATTATTCCAGGTTAAACCAATCCCGATATAAATTAACTGAGTTGGATCAGGATCAGCAAGATCATTCAATTCTTGCCAATGCCTCAGACGTGTTGAAGTTGACAAACAAATTGAAAATATAATGGAAAATGGTAAAACAATCTCAGTGAATATTTTACAAGTCAAGAGAGAACAGCAGGGAATTTATGACATATTTAAAATCAATTGATTTCCCACTTATCAGGATTATGGGAGAAGGAGAGAAGGAGAAGAATTTGGAAAAATGAGGGAGGCATTCTGCGGTGGATCACAATGGTGAATTCCAAAACAAGGAGATCCTCTCTGCAGATTGCCCCTTGATGGAAGCATTGAATTGCATGAAGAAATAGGCTTTGGGTGAAGTGAAAATAAGAAAAAGAGTAAATCACTTCATGTGCAGAAGAGAGAGAGGAAATCACTTTTGCATTCTTGCCTCTAGACAAGAGGGAGACATGAAGACTCATGAAGGAGGAAGGCATTAAATGGAGTCTACAGTGGAGAAAGGCTATCATGTAGAAGGGTGCGATACGTGTGAGGATATTAAATATCATTAATAACAACAAAAAGTATTAGGTGACTAATAGATGCATAAACAAATAAGAAGGCTACATGGTAAACAAGCAATAGATATAATCTTATTGCACTAATTTAATTGGCAATACTTAGTAATAGTATTATATTATTATTATCTAATATGCAAAGTTAACTCTGCCCATGATGAATAAACTCTACGATGGCCAGTCCCAAGCTCCAGTAAAAAAGGAGAGTTGTATTAGGTTGCCAACAAACATAAAATATAAGCATGTTATGTATGGATCCATTAAACTATTGCACTAATATTAAATTGTTCTTCGAAGAAAAAAATTATGAGGTTCAACTGCAACGTCTCGGCAAAGACTATTATATCTCAATAAGAACTTAGTTGTAATATTAAAATATAAAAGAATCTTCACACTCTGAGTTGGATAAGAATAGAAAACATTTATAAAAAAATTGATTATCTTAGATTTGGAACATACGCCCACTAGCAAAGCAATAAAGGTAGTAAACAGCATCACTAGGAGAAGAAATAATATTTTATATTTACAAAAAATAAAATGGATAAGAAAGAAGACAAAGATGATAAAGAATTCAGATTTTAAATTATGGAACATTGGAAAGAATAAAGTATGTATTTTCATAGATAGTTCGTTAAAGAATGAAGTGTCAGGGGTAGTTAGAAAGAGAAATATAATTATAGCTCTCAAAATAGTAATAAAAAAAGGAATTTACCTTGAATAACATTCGATGAAGATACTGAACATAAGTTTTGAAAAGGCCTATATAAGGTAGTACCAAAAAAACCTCTAACTAACAAGATGATTTTAAAAGGAAGTGTAAATAAAGGAATAAGAAATGCGAAACATAATAAAGTACATTGGGGTTATGGTTTTGGAAAAAGATACAAAGAAAGAAAAGTTATATTAGATTTTGCGATATCATATGAACTTATAATAGTTCGAGAAGAGAGACTTATAATAGTTCAAGAAAAAAGGACACCTAATTACATTCAAAAGTGGGAAATTAACCTTCTTGTGGTCAAGAAGAAAGACAAAACAATTTGTAAAGAATGCAAGATCATCCCTGGAGAAAGTTTAATTGTCCAACATAAGTTAATAGTTTAAATATGTGTCTCAAGCATAGTTCAAAAGGATGGGAAGCAAAGTAATCTTAAAAGAGAGGGTAAAAGCTCAAGTATTGGGAAAAATATAGAGTGACTCGAATATGACATGAAATAAGATGACATCAAATTAGAAAACAATAGCCAAGAGCATTCTCAATGAGTCGATAGAATAGGCGCCACCAAATAAAAAAATTTAGCGGTGGAATAAGTAAAAAAAAAAGTGACAAAAACAAATAAAGATAAGTATTAGAACGCTTGTATTGATATCTTGATACAAAAGAAGGAAAAAAGAACATCTATAGAATAGCTAAAACAAGGGAGAGTAAAAACAGAGATCTTACTCAAATAAGATAGATTAAAGATGAATTCAATAGGATACTAATAAATGATGAAAAAAATAAAAGAGCATTAGAAAAGATATTTTCATCAACATTTTAATGAAGGTTTAGGTGACTAACTTAGCTTAAAAAATTTAAGTAAGAGGAGTATAGAAATTTAAATTTTATCAGAGAATTCAAATTTCAAAAGTATAATAGGTGTTAAATAGAATGCAAAATAGAAAATGGTCGACCCAAATGATATTCCAATTATGATATATAAGTGCCTAGGAAAGCAAAATATTAAATGTTTACAAAGTTAATCAACTTTGATATTGAAATCAAAAGAAATGCTCGATTAGCGTAGGCTAAGTATTCTAGTCTCTTATATAAAAACAAAGGAGATATAAAAATTATGCAAAATATAAGGGCATTCGACTAATGAGTTATACTATAAAACTTTGAAAAAGAATATTAAAAAAATTAAAGAGACCAAGGTGACCGAAAATAAATTTAAATTTATGCCTGAAAGGTCAACGATAGAAGTTACATATTTTCTCAGATATCTAATTGAAAAATGTCGGGAAAAAAATAAGACTTACACATGTATGATTCACCTTGAAAAATCTTATAATAAAGTCTCGAAGGAAATTATATTGAGAATTCTAGAAGAAAAATGTTAGTGTAACATATGTTTCAACAGTTAAGAACATGTATGAGGATATAACAACAAGAGTGAAAATTTCAAATAGATTAACTAAGCATTTCCTAAAATAAGATTAATTAAGAATCAGCTCTAAGTTCATATCTTTTTGCACTAATTATAGATAAACTCGCTAGACAAATCCAAAATGCATTACAAAGGCACCTCTTATTTGCAGATGACATTATTTTAGTCGATGATACACATAAAAGAGTAAATATTAAATTCAAATTTTAGTGAAAAATACTAGAAATAAATGATTTTAGGCTTAGTAGAGTAAAAACAAAATATGTGAAATTTAAATTTAGTATAGTAGATGTAGCAAAGCAATTGTTAAGATAGGAGATAATGAATTGCTCGTAAATGACAGATTTAAGTATCTAGGTTCGATTTTACAAATTGTAAAGTACTTTTAAAGTTTAAGAGGAGATTTTACAAAACAACAACTAGACTCGCTATATTGCATGGAGTTAAATATTAGATTATGAATAGAGCACATAAGCAGAAGACGAGAATCGCAGTAATGAGGATGTTAAGGTAGATGTGTAGATGTAGATATATAAAGGTGGACAATATAAGAAATTAAAACATTAGAAAGAAAATCGTAGTTGCACCAATGAAAGAAAATTCTAAGAGATGCTTTTAAAATGATATGGACATATACATAGGTGATCAATAAATGTCTCAATTAAACAATGTGAGACCATGACAAATTCACACATTAATCGAGAAAGAAAAAAGAAACTAAAGTAAACTTAATTAGCAACAATAAAGTAGATAAATTAAATATAGATGATGATATAATGAGGATCAAGCTCAATGACAGAAGAATCCAAATAGCCAACCCACTTAGTGGGATAAAAGCTTGTTGTTGTTGTATCTAATATGCAAAGTTAAAATATTTGATTGGTAATGGAAAAAAGAAATTAATTAATGGTATTTGTTAATATTCCAAATAATAATATTATCATTGATAATAAATAGTTATAATTAATAATGATAAGTAAATGCACATAATCATAGATGAAGAATAATTATAAATAATAATGGCATTAAGTAAATCCTTGTTAATATATGATTAATGATCAATTTTTTTGTTGATTAATATTACAAAAAATATATCATTAATCTTATAACTGTTTATCTACTATAATAAAAATAAGAATAAATATAATTAAATTATTTGTTTAATTTAAAATATATATATAATATATCATTTGTGATGTATAATTTATCAATTAAATATCAGCCCAATTATGTATTTAATTGTATTTCTTTTTCTTTTTTTTAATTCAGTTGTATTTATTTGATGCTAGCGAATACTTATGTCTTTGGCACATCCATATCATACCAATACTGACAGCCATACTTTTGTGAATTTGTAATTAATTAGAAAGTTTAGCTTGCTTATCTCACTTTTATTGAAATAGACTATCCTTTGGTGTGTGACAGCTTGTAAGATGGAATGGTTACATTCACTCTTAAGAGGGACTCTGATTCAACCAATGTAGACCTAACAATTCAATCTTTCATGAGTGAACAAAGCACAGTCAAGTAGCCATTAAAGAAGATGTTGTAATCATTAAGATGTCCATTCCTAGTTCTGAAGAGTAACCTGTGTCTTCACTATGACAAATAGTTCAGATGTTTCTCTATTTGGATTTCCAAAATAGGCATGACCATCATTAATGATGTTAATTAAATAATGATAGTCCCACATAAACTATTTTATTTTCATGTATTACATTGGACTGTGAAAGGTGCAGCATAGCACCTTTTATCAATTGAGAAAAAAAAAATTCCCTAGGGAAGGAAATAGAGTAGGAGAAAGCAAGGAATTGATTTCCCATTCAGGCCTTGCCTAAAATTGAAGCAAGATAAGGCTAAAAATTGAAGCAGGACAAGGTCACTTATGAGGTAGCGTAACTCATTCTCTTCCCCTGTCATTTCTTATTAGAGCATGCTCAAGGCAAGTTAGGATACCAACAACAAATATAATATAAACCATAACTTTTTAAAAAATCATTCTTGATTAGAATTCATGGAGAACAAGTGAAAAAAAAAAGGTAGGGCATCAAAATTTGCTTCATCCCACTCTCACTATGTGTGGGTTTCATTTATGTATCTCATTGAAGTTGAGACCCATCAAGGGGCTAGCAGAATGAATGATGTAGATTTTATCAAGTCTATACCTTTAATTAATGTAATTCATTTGTTTTCTCTTGAATAAACTTCCACTAATAGCCTCAACACGCTTACCTCAAAAAAGTAAAATGCATTCGGATCAAAATATTCATGATACTTTCTCAAAGTCATTGTCTATGAATTTACGTATCATAAATTTTAAATTTGAGGAACTTGTCAATAAGATAGTAAGGGCATATACTTAGATAACAATAAATCTTTGGCTAGGCAATATGAAAATACACATATTAAACTAGGAAGAGAAGACCAAAGAAGACTTAATTAGCAATGATAAAACGGGATAAAATTTATTTAAATATAGATGATGATATAATAGAGGAGTTGGTAAAGATAACTAATGCTGCTAATGTTGCAAGGATAATAAAAATTAGGGAAAAAATGAATATAGTAATGAACTATATGCTACAGGCAAATGAAGGAAAATATTGAATTTATTAGTCTCCAGATTTCATATGAATATAAGCAGATTAGGTACATAGCTAGGAAGATCTAGTTGGCACTGAAAACAAAGAAGCAACTGATAACAGCTATATTCATGATATAAAATGAAAGTGCACCATACTCTTCATTCTGGCTGTGAACAGCTATTGTTGGATATAAGGGTCCTTTTATATCCTTTGCAACGGTTCCAACAAGCTTTGCATTCTTCCTGTACAAAAAGCAAGGTTGTCATCATCACATATACAAAACAAAACATGGCCAAGCTACTAATCATCAAGAAGGTAGATAGCAAACTGACATAATGGATGACAGACTAGATGGCTAAACTTGGCTATAAGATCATAGAAGAAATTGACTCTGTCACATCAAGTATCCCTACTGCTATTTGCAAAAACTTGTTAAAGATCCTATGCATTTGGATAAATACATGAAAATCAGGGAAACATAAATAAAATAAAAGCTGAAAGAAGAATTTGCAAATCAGAAACTTTGTAATGGATAATGAAATGAATTTCCATGCACCGAACAACTCATTGGCTCACGTGAAAAAGAACTCCTGTGTTGCATAATTAATGCCAGCGCCGACAATATCATTTGTAGTAAATGTTGGCCCAAAAGACTCCCCTTTTCCCTGTCCGCGGTAGAGATATCCATCATCGCCATGATAACCACAACTATTGGCTTCCCAGCTGCAGATGAAGTAATGGTTTATGAGAATCCAACATATGCAATGGATATCACAAAAGTACTTAGTTTCAGCAATATTAAACAAACAAGAATTTCAACAAAGCCACCCAAAGAGAAAGTAAAAGTTCAATGCCAGAATAGTAAGAAATAATAGGATAACATATAAAACATAGATGAATATCAATAAGAATATGATTGCAATTAACAAGTACAAGACTGGTTCCTACAAGAATATTATGAATTATATATACTAAAACACCCAATTCATATTTACCACCTTGAACAATATTTTAGCCATCTTCTTTGAATTCTCTCTTACACACTGTTTCACAAATTGGCTTCCTGTACTGGTAACTAAGAAGCAGATTAGTAAATTGATCAGCAAATCGAGGGGAAAGTTGTCAAATTTATTAAATAAATATGTGGGTTTTCCACAGCATATGACCAAAACATTAAGACTCCAAGATGGACCAAGGGTTCAACATGTAGCTGGAATAATAATAATTTTTTAGCTTGTCGGGCTCAGCATCTAACCCAAACGATACTTTTGCATCTTTCATAGCTGAAGTTGACTAAACAACTATGAGAACAAGTAGATGCATCTAGAACATTGTTGGTCCCTAATTGAATGCAATATTTATCTAATAATTTACTAAAAACTCAACACACATTACTCTGATATAATTCTAAGATGAAAGAAGTAAATTTAAATTATTAAGTTTCAATTTGCAAGTCAAAGATGCTTGTTTAAAGTCAATTCATTATAAAAGTTACAAATAATGTGCACCAAGAAAATTTATCTTGAATATGACTAGTGAATTAAACTAGTAGTAATGCAGAAAAAAGATTGAACCCTATACCAGATATGGGTCCGATTACTCAGATGGAAGACATGAGGGAGAAGAGTGAAAGCATCACAAAATTAAATTTGGAGCTCCATCATTCGTGCACATCCACTTCCCCTCCTCTCCCTCATATTTTTCATCCAAGTAGTCCAACTCATAATGTAAACTAAAAGTTAAAAGCATTCATTAGCCCCTTAGTAACTCACACTAACAACTATGTTATCTTAGATGTCTATTCTCACATAAACAAAATTATGACATTATTTTTCTTCTGTACAATTTAGCAGTCAAGGGATTTTATCAAGTTTTTACAAAGTCAATAGAAATCATAGATAATTCATCCTTTTTCTCTATATCTTCACACTAATCGTTGTATTGAGTAGAATTGTAATATATCAGCTGGGTAAGAAACCAATTTGATTTTCAAATTATATTTTGTTTGATATCTTAGTCTTCTCTCAGTCACTGTTTTCTAGGTAATATTAAATAAAAATAGGCCTAACTTCTTTCTTCTACAGTAGAAGGATTTTAAGGAGAATAAAAAATTTGATTCGCAGCAAGAAGAAACTCATGTAGATGGTAATATTAGAAATCATAGTTAATCCCAGATATGTTTTAGAAAATTACAAGAATCAAGCATCTTTCTTTTTTTAATAATCCAAGTGTTTGGGCTTCACCCAACCAATCTTGGAAATAGATGGTTTTCCCCTATTTTTCTTACCGGATAAATTCAAAGCACAGCTCATGCACACTTCACACATACATGCGTCAAGTGTTTAGCAATATAAAATTTTAGTGTTTGGAGAACATAATGTAATAAAATTAACAAGAGATCTCAGTTATAGTTCATTTGCCTGATATAAAATGTGGCCATGAACTCTTTTTTTTCTTTTATAAAACAACCCTGGCATCCTTTTGACTTTTTAGAATTTTCTTCCAAGCACATTGAATGCACCTGATGCGCAAAGACTTCTATAAGGTCTTGCCTAGATGACTACAAAAGATCCTACATGCATGGTTAAAAATTTCACTGGCAAAACAGTTGAAACATATCGCTCAATACTACTCGACATTGAGACAATGTCTCTTGTGTTATGTAGCATATCATGTTAACACTCCACACCCTTTGGCATGCTCAAATTGAGATCTTCGTATAAGATAATATCTAAATTATAGCATTTCAAATGATAAACAAGCAATGAACTTGACTATATAGTTGTTTGTCTTTTTCTTTTCATTCATCTCTTTCCTCATTCCATCTCTAATGTATCACCAGCGCCATACATTGGAACATCAATACAATAATGAAATAGTATCGTTCCAATCAAAGACTAAAACATCAACATGGATTGAAATTTCAAACCATGCCTACATGTGTATTCTTCGATGCCATTTTAATTTTCACTGAATCTCTAGATGTTTTGACCCTGTTACACTATCAAAATGAATTTTCACTGAAATAAATAAAGTTGACTTGAAAAGACTAAACAAGGAAGTTGGAGAATGTTTCAAATCTATAATTGCTTTGTCGTGTACATAAAAATTTTTGATATGTTGGAGAATATAAAGGTCAAATACATACTATCATTGGTAAAACTAAGCAAAATAACAGCAGTCGATAAAGTTAATGTCAATACCCAGGCTGCCGGCGCATCTTGAAGTGTTGCATCGTGAAGCCAATAGCGACTTGTCCTTTCTGCCCAGCATTCTTCACCGTCATCTCAAAATAGTAAGCCAACCTCCTGGTGGGCGCCGGACAGTCAGCCTGCACGACACCAACGTCATGCCCGTGCTGTGGGGTCCCGTTGTAATGGACGGACATCTTGTCGGTGGATACAATATGGAACAGACCAGAGCTGTTGGTGGTGTTCAAATGCGATGGCATCGGCTCCGAATCCATCTCCTGGATCATCTTCCTCCACTCATCGGTCGAGCGCCAGCGGGACGCCAAGCGGGAGAGATCGATTGGATTATTCGCCGATTCTTGATTGATCAACATCGGCCCTTTTCCAACACTCAAGGATTCGGCACTTCCGACAAAAATCCAGCCAGCGGCACAAACAAGTGGTCACACACGAATGGAAAACCCTAGAGCTAATTTGGTTTTCGATTGCTGTCCTGAGGACGAAATGGAGCGCAGTCTTCTCTAGTGGAACAGGAAACCCTAACCATGACTGGAAGAAAGAGAAAGGTAGATAAGATGTTTAAGAATAAACGCTTCCGTGTGATATTGAAATAATTGTTCGATTATAGTAAAGTAAAGATAATCAAATGGATTGTTCGCCTCTAGTGTACTACAGATTTTATCATCTATATATATATATATATCCAGGAAGTACTACTAATATGTTTTGATATATAAACTAAACTTTAAAGTTAGATTTACTTGTATTCTGATATAAATGACAAGTGTACATGAAAGTCTTATTAGATAGATTACTAGGCAAAATATTAGAAGCCCTAGTCAGACAGACCAAACACTAGACAAAAGTCTTGACAGATTAGGAGGATTGGACATCGGACTGGTCCAAGCGACCGAATCAAATCCATGCGATTGGGATGCCAGGATGACAAAGGTAGTTGGCATCTGCGAATATACATGACAAGACATCCAGGTGCTCAAACTAGGTCTATACGCTTGGAATTGAAAATTTCCCAACAAGCACTAGATTTGAATTAGTTGATCTAGAGGCACCCGGACCAGGTCGAGTTGCATAGAGTCGACGAACTGTCATTTCTTCCAGCTAATGTGGAGGCGCCTGGAAGTGGTTTATAAAAGAAATAGAGGCTAAGCTCAGCACATAATAACTCTCTCACTCATTCAAGTCGTCTTCACATGCTCCTACTTCATACTCATCATCCAAACTCCGTCGCATCATTCTAAAGCTACGCTAACACTCCGACCTCACCTCTTCATCCTTATTCGTGTTGGTATACATAGCTTAATATTACTTTGATTTTTGTACTTAATTTCTAAGGGAAGATAGAGTGTTACCTTTCCCTTTATATCTTATAAAAGCGA
>JBAMHZ010093902.1:0-16616 GCA_037177395.1 Alpinia galanga | reverse complement strand
GATCAAACACAACCTGGAGTAATATCAGGTTAGGTTATGTCATCGGATCACTATATAAAATTTTGAGCAAAGAAAATGACGATCCAAAATCAATAACCTTTTTACATGAGAAGATGATTATAGCGCACTGATCATGTCTATATTCAGAATCTTTTCATGTGGAAGAAAAGCAACCAAGCATTGATGAATTTAAATACAATTTTAGTACTAGATATTATATAGCGTGGGATCTCCGTAATTAATTGTGTGAAATTAAAATGTGGTAAATTAAAAATTTACAGCGTTTAGGATTTCTGGTCGATAGTAGAAGTTGCCGCAGGCGGATGAAAATTCTTTGGGTGGGGATGAAGTTTGTCATTTGAAAAATGATCATAATAATGAACCATTCTTACAATTCCACGAACCAAATCTCAGTCGCACCTTAGATATATTCCGATAACATCTCCTTCCTCTCTGGCAAAGCTTCGGCAGCGATACTCGAATGCACACCTTGCCTCCCCATCCTCTCACTTGGACGCCCCTTATAAGGGCTGCACTGCACATGGGGCAACACGCGTTGCCATACTTGGCAACGTGTTGCAGTGCGTGCACACTTTGCCCGGCAACATGTGCAAGCAATTAAGAAACTGCCTTCATATATGATTACTATATCTACAATGATTAATACATAAAAAGGCTAATTTATCCCTATTAAGCGATAATAAGAATCATGAGGTCTTAAAACTTTTGCTGGCATTCACATCAACTAAACTGATGCACTTTAAATTTGCATCCATTCTCCTCTTATTCAGATTCTGCAAGTAACTGATGAATATGTTTACATTTACATTAAATCATGTACCTGTTGATCATCCAAACAACTTGACATTATTTTGCTGAATAAATTAGCATGGTCCTGCCATAGAAAGGTTAGTTTGAGATGAAAAATATCTTAAGTATGAACTAGATAATGAAAAAATTAGTAAAAAATGAGCTTTACCGTTTTTCTGTCATTCCATGAATCCACAAGGCTTTGATCAATGTTCTCTTTTGAATTCAACATCAAATTGGAAAGCACTGTGACAAGGGAGCCTAATGCATCTGGATAAATAAGGAACAAAATAAGAACCATAGAGAAGTGTTCTTGGATGTTCTAAAAAATAGCATTCATTAATCTACTATGGGTAATTAAACTTCTTAAGAGAACCATGGAGAAGTGCTCTTGGTTGTTCTAATAAATGACATTTGTTGGCCTACCATGGGGCTTCTTGAGATGAGAAACTTATGGCAGGTAGAAAGTAATGTTTAAAACACTGTGAAGGGAAATAGATATTTTTTGATATTGACTTATCATGGAATTGGAATTGTGGAACTGTCAGGTCCATGATTTTGGTGACACACTTGTAATAAGAAAAATTGAGAATCAGAATTCCAATTGGCAAAATTTTTGGAACTGTCAAGTTTCATCTAAGTAGCACTACCACTTTCCTTTCTATGTTACTAATTTTACCACAATTAGTTAAATATCTTGTATAGACATAGCAATGGGAAAAAAAGAGAGTAAAAAACATAATGTGGCAAGACAACAGTAGATTAGTAACCTGCCTAAACAATGATATTCAATTTCATACTATCAAGCAAAAAATTTTGATTTCATGTTATGATGTCAGAATTCATTTGTTTTAAGAATTGATTTCAATTAAAATATAACTAACACCTTGATCATTTAGATCCTTGGCCTTCGTGGATTGTTGCATCTTGGCAGTTGACATATCTGAACATTTGTCACGAAGAGATCCAGATGAGGTAACATGTGGTTTGATTCGTGAAGTGGATCGTAGAGGAAGTGGAGATTTGAGATGCTTCCACTCTCCATTACCACCACTAGAATGCTGGAAATCATGATAGGTTTTTAAAGCGAGAATGCAATCCACAACTTTAGCAGCCGAACCAATCTCCACGTTATCCTGTGTTACAAAATGATTGTTTCCATGAAAAGTGAAACGACTCAAAGAAAGTATTTCATGGCCGTTGTTAACAATGCTAACCCTTTCAAGATCCGAAGCCTCGAAGCTTGGCAGCTTGAGCTCCTCAACAGCGACTAAGAAGTTTCGAATGTTCTCAAAATATTGATAGGCGGGCAAAGGTTGGGTGTCCCAGGCAGTGCCTGCGGATTGATTTACGACAACCTTTACAAAACATCAGAGAAGAAGAAAATAAAAGAAATGTTAGGTCATAGTGAAAAAAGAACGATACGACCATGGAAAAGATTGAAGCCAACTGATCAGATTACTTTGGGAATAGCACCAGGCTGGATCTTGTTTATGGCATTGCAAAGGACGATGCCACTCCTTAAACAGGCATGAAATTCCTTCTCGGTGGGCTGAGGAGGCAATCGAAGAGGTCCGACCACACTCTCCAGCCAGATGGCGGCTTCATATCGCCTCAGAGCTGCGAAAATTGGAACATGATTTCCTCAGGTTCTAAGTAAACATCTCTACTCAATAAAATGAACTCAAACTGCAAAAGAAACCTATACCGTTTACAAAAAGGCATAGTTTTCAAACCAACAAACAAAGACATACTTTTCGCCAAGGAAGCATCGGCATGTGAGAAAGAACGACAACCTATAAAACTGAATCCAAAGGCACAGAAAAACCAAAACTTTTGTAGAAAATGAAGCTCTTCTGTCCGAGAAAAGGAAAAACCCAACCCCTTTCAGCAACAAAACCGAAGAAATAAAGATCGACTAGAAGGCTACAGATAGTGCACCAGCTTCTTCGGCCTTCCTCGAGGCTAACCGGCCATCGCGAAAGGAAACCCTGCAAGGCTCCTCATTTCTTCGTTCCCCGTCCTCCATTCTTCTTTATTCGAGCAAAGGAAGAGTGAAATAGGCAGGGGCCAATGCGTACTTGACGATGGAAAGAAAGCGTTCCGCGATTGCAGGGCGAGGAAGGGAAAAAGGAAACTGCGAGATTGGAAGGTTAAAATATAGAAATACATGGAAAGAAAGAGAGAGAGAGAGAGAGTTCGAATTCGAATTCGAATGGTCGGTACGTTGCCGACGAGAATGCCGTTGACAAACGATCCGAACCCTTAAACCGCGGCACTCATCGTTGGAGCTTTGATCGACGGACGATATCGGCCGCGATGGATCGCCGCCTCGAGCAACGAATCGACTGCTAGATTTGATTCGGAAAGAATGTCAACGATTCAACAATTTGAGTCAATCCGAATCAATTCAAATGTATTTGAGTCACTGTAGATCTAAATGCTTTGACTCTACTCATGAATCGATTCAAATTTGAATGCTATTTTACGTCAAAGGCAATTTGCTGCCCTTATCAATTAGTCCCATAATTAACACGGAGAAAGTAAATCATAAAGAACACTTTGTACCCAACTAAGAGTTAATGCGACAGGAGGATAGATATCTCAAAAAGACTTGTAGCCTTCAGAGATTGATCCTTACTCTTTTATACAAATTTACTATTGTACTAACCACAAGACTCTCTTATAAAAGACCGTCACATCTGACTCGAATGCTCTAGCTCAACTCATGCAATTTACAAATTGATATTCACTGTAAAACCATTTTAAAAAATTTATAATGATAATTTGAACTCGTATAGAAATAATATGGTCCAATTCGAACTCTATCTTATTTTCTAAACAATGAAATTTGTACAAACTGTAAAACATTAGATAAAATGACATCAATTACTATACTTAAAAATACCTTTAATTGAGTTTTTTTTAAACAAAAATAAAACATACTGAGAATTATTATATAATATAAAATTAAATTTCACGTTTATGAATTTTGTGTCGGTTAAAATTAAAAAAAGTTACAAAGGGTAAAAATAAATAAATAAATAAATAAAAAATAAAAATAAAAATAAATCCTGAGCAATTTGTTCACCACTTCAATACCCGAACCTAATATCGTCAAACACAAGTAAACAAACGGCGCTGTCGCGTCTGCTGGTCCTCTTTCCATCGTCTCCTGCTCCGCTGCGCATTCGTCGTCGCAATCCACCTCCCCTTCGCCTACTCTCTCCCGTATCCCTTTGCCGTATCAAACCCTGATTGCATCGTCGCGTGGGCCGCGGGGTAGATCCGTCGCGGTAGCCGGCGTACCGGGAAATGCGGGTGGGTTGGGTATCTTGCCAAGGTAGTGTTTTCCAGCTTGCGGTTGTTGGTTTGATGCTGATTTCGGAGACTTGGCAGGGAAGGAAGAGCAGGGACGCCTGATCTGATGCCCCATCTGCGGCTTTCGGGAGACGGCGCGCGATGTCGTCGGCTCCGACTGCGGGGGCTATGTTCGAGCGGCATCGTGCCGTAACATCCAACACTGTATACTTATCTTCATCACTTTCTGATTCGTGTAACTTTTCTGCTAAAGTCTGTAGTTGAGGATTCCCCACCCCCCCCCTACATTTCCGTTCGTGCTTTCAAGGTCCCTTTTTTATTACCTCCGAGCACATTTTGGTAAAAGTTTGGATTTACGACTAGGATAAGCTTTGTGTTATTTAGTCGCTAGTTCACGTTTATACTATATGAAAATCCATTGGAAATCCCATTCCGAACATGTTTATTTTGGTCAGAGATGCGTATACTGATGGAGCAGTAAGCATACAACTTCATTCTTTGCCTGCTTTTGATTCCAAATGGGTAATTTGTCATCAATGATCCAGCTCCATGATCCATAGAAAAGAGAATTGCCATGTGTTTCAGCCACCTAAATAAGCTAGCAACGGATTAATAAACATACAACATAGTGAAGATTAAGTTCAAAAGTGAACCAAGGTTAATAGCTTCCTATGCAACCAAATCAAGAATTTGTAAATTGTCACATGATATTTGTGATTAAGATATACAATAGTGTCGTATGATTCAAGGAAACTGTGTAGGAACAAATGATCTGTACTGCCTGTGCAGACCTGTGTAGTTACTAACACAATGCAAAAACAAGTAATGAATGTTGCTGTCCACATATTTACGCATATTTTTTGATGCTTTGTGCTCATGCAAGCCATCTATACCTCTGTGAGGCAATTCATGGACTAGATTTGCCTATTTGATGAAAGAGGTCACATTGTTTTTTGTATCACATCTTGTGGTCCTCCTGAAGTGAACAAGGATGGTTGTAAATCTATTGCCCATTTACTTTTTTTACATTTTTTTTGTAAGTATTGCCATATCTTGATTTGTGAACTAGTAATTCAGTATATTCCAAGATTTGAAATTTTCCATGAAGAGAATATGTTGTCACAAAAAGTTAAAGCTAAATCATATTAGTTATAAAAGATGGCCAAAATAACTCATCATACCAGAGAAAAATAAAACCAAACAAACCTCCTAGATTTCAGTCTTGAAATCCTGTATGGTTGATTTTTTTTCCTTTTCTTTTTTAAATGTGGATTTATAATTACATATGATGACGGCAAGCGGGAACTTCATTACTTGATTCAGTGTTACTATTTATTTATCTTTTCCAGTTGCCAATGCAGGTGTTTAAAAGTGGACCATTGTTAATTTCATCTAAAGGTTAGTTTTCTTCTTTCTAAAAAGATTGAGATTATGTTGATATGATCAAATTTTCTTACTGTATTATCGTCCATGTTGTTGAATGGATTCATTATAATGATGCCTAACAAGTTTAGCCAGCTTGTCTTGGTCCATTGCCTAATACTTTCTCAGACATTGGATGATAGGTTGCAGGTAAGCTGCCACTAGTCATTGACATGTTATGAACTTCATCCATCTATCATTGTACAACACAAGCTTCAAGCTCAAGTTCTTGTTTGAGCCTATTCAAATTGGCAACATGCACAGAAATTTCATTCGAGTTATCTTGTTACTTTAGTCTATATTCTCAACTTTCTTTCTTTCTTGGCAATGTTTGAATAAATTTTAAAACAATTAATTTAATTCCATCTTGTTAATTTCTATCATGGCTTGGCTTGGAGGCTATATATAAACAGAGATTTTAATCACGGTCGTCAAAATTAGCATCAAAATTAGCATCAAAATTAGCATCTGATATCTAGAAAATCAAGCCATTAGCCATATCAGATCAGTTAAAAAATATGGAAAAAATTTAGATTAGTTGATCTTAATCAACCGATATGAGCCATTATTATAGACAATAATATTAAACTAATAATAAAATATGAACAATTGCTAATATAAAATATTATGAGTAGTTGCATCATATTATTATTTTTTGTTTATTGGTAATCACGATTCTATGTGTTATTTTCTAATAATATCTTGATTCAACAGATGAATTAGTAGCAGCAACTTGTGAGTTCATTTTTTCTTAACCCTTTATGTGCATATCACAATACTAGGAATTGGTTGGAAATCATGGAAGAGGCGTTGGTTTATACTCACACGGACTTCTCTTGTTTTCTTCAAGAATGATCCTGTATGTATGATTACTTTTATTTAGAAAGTAATGATTGCTTTTTTATGTTTTAATCCCAATAGTTTTTGTTGATAAGTTATTATTTTTATGGATAACTTTCGTTAATCCTTTATACTATAGCTGTTAAAATTAGATGGAAATGCCTTGACATCATAGATTAGTGGATATGAGTCATAGAAATACTTTTTTTATATGTTGGGGTAAAATCACATTTATTTGATCCTCCAATGGTCTTTTGAGTAGCACATGGAGCTGGTTGCAATATTATGTCAAGAGGTATGTATCAGGACAAAATCAAGGGATAAGTAAATTCACTGATGCGCTTCAATGAGCTGCATAATGCACAAATGTGTATAGTTGTGCAAAGTTTTGGCACATCTGTAAATCTATGACGGAGAAACAATGCACTGTGGATGAATTCTTATGTTTTGTGGTCTGAAAAAACTCTAATCATATGTCAAATATTGCTATAATTCCACATCAATTTGAATGTCACATTGCTGAAGAAAATTTTAAACACATGCTTATTTCTAGCTATTATGCGCATGTACTTTGATGTAAGATATTTGAACTGGAATGTAACCGCAACTCTGCTTTTATGTTTATATATTGTTTAAGCATAGTTTATTTTGGTATTTCTTCATGATTCTGGAAGCTTTATGCAATATGAGAAATAAAATTTGATTGAATACGGGGCGAAAAAGTATAAATATTATCTAAGTTGGAGCATACATAATATATTAATTGACTTTTGGTGGCATTGTAGAGTGCATTACCCCAAAGAGGTGGTGAAGTCAATCTTACTTTGGGTGGTATTGACCTAAATAATTCTGGAAGGTAATTTTTTTATATATTTATTTTAACTATGCTTCTTTCATATATTATCAGTTACTATTGTGGATATATGCCCTGTTTGTTAAAAGTTGTATTTTCAGTGTTGTTATTAGGGAAGATAAGAAATTATTAACAGTTTTGTTTCCTGATGGACGTGATGGTCGGGCATTTACCCTTAAGGTGCTTTACAAATTCTTCATCTCACCTTTAAACAAATTTTCCTGAAGAGTCAATAATCCACCCTTGTCTTCTTTCATTGTTTACGGACAATTAACCTTTTCTGAGCTTTGCTTATGGCTATGCCAGGCAGAATCTTTGGAGGATTTATTTGAATGGAAAACAGCTTTGGAGCATGCACTTGCACAAGCTCCAAATGCTGCTCTTGTGATGGGACATAATGGAATTTTTCGCAATGACAATGGAGATACTTTTGAAGAATCATTCCATTATTGTAAGTTCCAGGATTGCAAGTTCTGATTTTTGTTTACTTAACATAGACTATAAAAGATTGGAATTTTTGTACCCTTCTAATTTGGTCACTATGTTTTTCAATCATGGACAGGGAGGGACAAGAGACCTATCAAATCCTTGGTTGTTGGTAGGCCAATTTTGCTCGCCCTTGAAGATATTGATGGAGGGCCATCCTTTCTAGAAAAGGCTTTATGCTTTCTTGAGAAGTTTGGTGAGTAATGAAACAAATACGATGTTTTACTCTTCAATTCTCCTGTTAGTGTTCATTTTTTGTGGACGTCTGGTACTTTCCTTTTCTATGCATTGTAATTTGCTTGATAATTATAGATGGTGCATGCAAGCATGCTCGTCACCTTTACTCATGCCTAGAGGTTATGGATCTGGTATAAAGCATACATAGTATGTGCAAAAATTGTGACATCATGATGGAGTTTATGTTTTCATGCCCGCTTAAATAGTTAGACTTGATTTATATATCAATTAACATACAGTGACTTATTTCACAATTTATCCCTGCATGTTCAAACTGTAAAAGAATCAAATCTGTAAAAGATTGATTCAAACTGAAGCAAGAATAACTCTAACTTATGAAAACATATCTGCCGTTGGAATGCTGAGCTTTAGTAGTCAGTCATGCATCTCAAGAAATAAAATTTGTAGGAACAAAGGTGGAAGGCATTTTGCGGCAAGCTGCTGATGTCGAAGAAGTTCATCGAAGAATCCAAGAGTATGAGCAAGGTTTGCGTCCTTGTTCCATTGAATTAATAATTTTAGTGGAATCATATAGAAGGTGCATAGATACATTGGACAATATCTTTGTTGATCTAGACTTATCTGTAACTCCCCATATTTTTTTCCCGATTTTGATTTTTATTCCTCAGGAATTTTTATATATTTCTATTAAGCCTAGTTAAATTACACTTTTTCAGGAAAGACGGAGTTTACAGCTGATGAAGATGCCCATATTGTTGGTGATTGTGTTAAGGTTCTTTTATATTTTTCACAATGATTATCTGGTAGCCTCTAATTTCAAATTTACTTTGATCAATAACTAATATTCATGCAACTCTGCAGTATGTTCTTCGGGAGTTACCATCCTCTCCAGTTCCAGCTTCTTGTTGTTCTGCATTGCTTGAAGCTTATAGTATGTGAATATATATATTATATATTCTAATAGTTGTTTACTGTATGCATACTTGTCCTAATTTTATCAGCAATCAAATGGAACACTTACGGAATAGTTGTTTGTATGGTCTTTCAAGCTTGTCAACATCTCTGCTGGATTTTTCTTAGGGGGGAAGTTACATCTGTAGCATAAAGACTAACTGAGAATTTCTACTCCTATCACATTTGAATCCATCCCACCAACTTTGTATGGATAAACTTAGGCAGCGTTTGGTTTCCTTGTTTTTCATTTTCATTTTCCGAGAAAACGAGAAAATGCGGAAAACTTGTTTGGTTGGCATTTTCCATGTTCGTTATCTAGAAAATGAGGCTTAATTTGGTTGGAAAACAGAAAATGTGGTAGAAATGGAAAATGAAATGGAAAATGCGATAAACCAAACGCAGCCTTAGGTTTTCTACTTTGAGAGAAGTGAGAGGGGTGGTGGAGAGAGGGTTGGAGAGGAGAGGGAAGGGATAGTAGAGGATAAAATACTTCTCCAACATCTATCCACTTAGAACAGTGGAGAGGATGGATGAATTTTCTTTCTGTTTACCTGGGAGGAAAAAACAATGGAAACAGAGCCAAAGGACCACATTACCCCAGATAAGTTTTAAAATACCATTGTGCCTATCCATGTGAAACCATTGTCCTTCCTCGCAGCAGTTGTCACCATTGATAATGATGAAATCACCCCTACTTGTCCGGTGACCTACAGAGCAAGGGGTTTCTTGTATGCCAGCCAGTGTTAACCTGGAGAGAAGCTGCATAAGTTCGAACTGCTGATCCTTGATTGTAGATACAACCAGAATTTGTGAGCTGAAGAAACACCAAATGAACAGTTTGTGAAGAAATGCCAATGGGAACAGGTTCCATCTGCTTGAGTAAACAGAGCCTTAGTTATCATGTCCCATGACCCACATGCTAGTAAAGCATCACGTGGCTTTCCTGCCTCTGCATGTGTCATGAATTTATGTCTATAATTATTGACTGCATCGTAACCATAGTTATGAAAACCAAGCCTGTAAGGGTTACTGGTTTAATGGTTGAACGGATAGGTTAACCCATCGAACCACATGTTGACTTGGACATTCAACTCACTGAGCCCATTAGCCAAATGACCTAGATCCATTGTCTAAATTGCTAATTCCAACTTTAAAAAATATATTACTTTCATTACATTAAAAGCTGGTGGTAATTGGAAACAAATTTTCAACAATGTATAACTTATGTCCAAACTACAAAGTACAAATTATGAACTATTAAAATCAATTCAATAGAAAAGTCATGAGATAATTCTCTTGAAAAATTTGACTATGAACCCTACATGGACTCTGGTTTAATGCTTAGCTTCAGCTTTTGAATGAACCATGACAAATTTCTATCTTATTCTTTCATGTTACTAGATTAACCTGGTTATGATAACCTGAAGTAGATGATGTGTCATTACATCTTCCATTATTATGTAAGGCTAGGTGATATAGCTTTGCATTGTGCTCAATCGAGGGATAAGAATCATAAAGTCGATCTTAAATAGTTGGGACAAACCAACATGGTTTGATGATGATGGCGACACATAAAACAGAATAGTCTATCCATCCTAGTTCTACAAGTATTATCTTTGATCAGCATTTGACATGCATTGAAATGTTATAAGGAAAATCTCACCTTGATTTATGAGTTCAGGATGCTATTTATATATAAGTACAGTTATATACTGCACTTGCATAAATAAAGCAATCTAACGAGTAAGTAGGCCTCGTTCCCTGTCATGCTAGCCAGAAATGCACTTGTGTATTACTTTCTGTATGTTAGACAAACTCTAGCTTTGATGACCTCTTCAAACTTCAACTTTGTTTGTGTATTTCAATGACTATTTGGAAACAATTTTTCTGATTTTGATTCAAATGCACACTCAGTTTTTGTTGTACATTACTTTTAATTCAATCCCACCCTCTATCTACCCATATCTGTCAAAGCTGAGCTGGGCAGACTGATTGATCAAAATTGATTCATGGCTAGTTAATGACTAACTCGTGGTGTTTCCTTGAACCTCAGGATTGGTTTCAAGAGGGAAGTGTTTCACCCTAGGCTAGGGCTGATATGAAGTGGGAAGCCACTTTTGGTGCAATGCCATCCTCCTCTGTGATTAACATTGGCATATTGAAACTAAAAGGGTTTTAAGTCCCCTAAGTTCCATAGATTCAGGAACTTTGTATGGTGTTGATCAGGAAAAAAGACATAACACATAGTGATTGATTAGTCTAGTTAGCAAAGTGTTCAGCTGAATTAGTTGAACTTCTCTTCATCTTTAATTAGTTGTTTTTACCTGAAAATAATGAGTCTTTGAATCCAAGCTAATGTTTCTATGAATTCTATCATATAAGGCATTATTTTCTTTGTTATTGAATTGTTACACTCTGCTTCTCATGATGGTCTATTTGTCCCTCTTTAGGCAAATCAGTCAATTTTTAGGTTTTATTTGAACTACAATTATTAGTTATACTTTATTCATTGTTTTTTTTTCTTTCTAAAACTGCTTTCTTGTGTTTTTTTGTTATGTGCCTACCTTCTTCCTATATTTGTAGAATTGATACACAATGAAGCTCGTGTAAATGCTATGCGTGCTGCTATAACTGAGACGTTCCCTGAACCAAATCGTCGACTTTTGCAGAGGTTGATTCTACATTTGTGTGATTATAAATATTATAATTTTAAAATCTATATTTATAACTCCATTTTAAATGAGTCTGTATTTATACTTGTTCAAGTTTGAAATATCATCTAATTTTAAATGATTCTATTCATATTTTTAAATTTCATCTGCACCTTGGGCTCTGACTCTTCATAAACTTAAATTCCGATACCAATTGTTAAACTCCATCTTGGATTAATTTATGAAATCGTAGATGTCACATAGAATCACAGACCATCTTGGATTAATTGTTAAGCTTTAACGTACAATATGGTTGATGATTAGGTAATTGTCTTGATTGCAAGCTGACATGTAGTGTACCATCTTTCGTTTGTTGGACAACATCTTAATATCTAGATGTGCTCAATTCTTTTTTTTTTTCCTTTTTCCTTCCTAGGATTTTGAAAATGATGCATGTTATCTCCTCGCATACTGCTGAGAATAGGATGACTCCATCTGCTGTTGCTGCTTGCATGGCTCCTCTTTTACTAAGACCTCTTTTGGCTGGTGAGTGTGAGTTGGATGATGATCTTGACTCAAACGGTGACAGTTCAGCTCAGCTTCTGGCAGCAGCAAATGCAGCTAACAATGCTCAGGCCATTGTCACAACTCTTTTAGAGGAGTATGAAACCATATTTGATGTATGTTTCTTATCTATTAGCTAAATTGTTTATGCGTTATTATATTTTCTGTTTTGAAATTAGATTGTGGAATCATGCTACTTAACCTGCTCAGTCATATGCAAACAAAAGTTGTATCTATTTCAATGCCTATCGACTGGTTCCACATGGTACTGAGATGATCACTTGATCCCAGTCTTTGCATCACCCATTGTGGAGGACATATCCAATAATCACCTACAGGCTAGATGAGCTATCGATTGAAGCTGACCTTTTTTTTACCCTCTTAGCTCCTACATACAGTTTGTTCATTGATACAACACTCTTAACTGGCTCAAATCTATTATATTTAGTTCTTTCTACTTGCCTTAGTCAAAAATATGGTTGTGAAGGTATGCAAGATCTGGGAGAATAGAAAATGTTAAGCTATTCATACACAAAGTTGATAGGTCAACAGTATAGATATTATGGATGAATGATCAGCTCACTTCTATCTTTGACCTTTCAACTCTAGGTAATGTATGAATAATTCAGCTCATTGTTTTTTTTTTTTTGCTGTTTTCAAGTTTTAACGGAATCCATTACTTGCTATCACTGTGGTCGCTATAAATCTTTCTCTGATGCTAATTAATTATATTAGAAGAGCTAATGACAAAAGTTCCAATTACACTTGTTTTCGTGGAAAATTTAACGATCATCGTCATTGCCATCAAGCCATCCCAACTATTTGGGGTTGGTTGCACAAACCTTATCCCTCTTTTGAACACAATGTGAGTTTAGCTATAGGTTGACGCCTTATGTCGATTGATATAGCCTTGCCCAGAGCTTAATGGAGACATAAATTCATGTAGCCCTCCCCAAATAATTTGGATAAACATGGGTTGGTGGTGATGATGAAACTCCTTCACCCATACCTGGCCTTTGTTTTTCCTTCTTGTCATCTTCCTCAGACAAATAGTTAGGAGTTTAGTGGAAATCATGTACACTTACCATTCAGTTTTCCTATTGTTCAATCTATCTTGGCTTTCTTGTACCTTTTCACTGATATTGTCCATTGAAATTCTGGAATAGCAATAACTGAAAACACTATTTTGAGTCTGTTGTAGGTGGATGCATGTTTGTCAAATTTGTTTGATAATAGTTGGTTTTGCAATTGTTGTATCCTTGAAGGTTACAATGTAATAATGTGTAAAGTTTTTTTTTTCAAGATTTTATAGTTTTTCCTATTTCGACTTTTCTCACTTTACCTGTTGTTCTTAAGGTCTGTTGATGTTCACTTCTGTATGCCCATTGGCTCATCCATTTTTGCATTTAATGTGTTATGCATTTTACATCATCACGTTCTGCCAAAAGGAAAAAATATCTATATCTACTGTATGTTTATTTTTTTTTTGTCTTTCTGTGGCTCCACCTGGAGTCTCCTTAGGCCTAGATTTTCTGTTTGATTTTATTTGTCTCATATCTCCATATTTAGATAAATATGGAGCTTTTCTGGGATCCTGTATTGGCGGATACTTCGTGCACCGGATTACCTTTATATTTCCATATTTAGATATCGTCATGTGTGTAATAATCTTTTACCTTTACAGGATGGTAATCTGCAGAGATGCTCACTGTCATCTGACTCACAGATTGGAGACACTGGGAGTGAAGAGTCTGCAGATGATGCGAATGCAGATGCTAAAGATAATGGCTATCATGATGCAGAAAATGATGCAGAACCAGAAAATGAAAGTGATAATGATGAGCGTGTGCTGAGTGGAAAACTGAGTGGAAGCAGTGGATATGCTGGCAGTGATCTTTATGAGTACAAGGTATGTTCTTATTTTTATGGTGAGCTTTCTGAATTTTCTATTTCTGCATTGCACTTTTCTTCCATTATTTACTTGAGCAAAGGATCAGTTAATGTAGACTGTATTTTAAGTGTTTGCTGAAATCATGGAATGTTAATTTTCAAAATACTTCAGTATATGAGTTTGTAAAAGTTTACGTTGCCAAGATTTAAGAATTCTTCAGGTCTCTGTATTTTGGATCAAATTGTTGATTTCCATCCAATTGCCACACTTCTATCAATGTTCATATCCTTAATGTCTGTCAGTTAGTGATAACTGGTCTAGTTTAGAATTACTGATGCCTTTTCTTTTCCACTTCCTACATTTATGTAACACTCTTATCATACAAATGATCTCGTAGCAGCTCTTTTACAAGTGATTTTGTAGTGAAAGTCTGATAGTGGCATATAAAATGATGATAGGGCAGTGTAGAATGGCTGTCTGTATTTACTTATATGGTCCTAACCATTCTAGGTGACAATTGTCTAAAAAGTCCATTTGTACCATTAATTGATTTTCTGCCATACAAGTGATCTTGTACTGGTAGTCCCAAAGTGATGATAGACAAGTGTGGGATTACTTGTTATATTTAGTTATTTGGTCATAACTGTTTTAAGAGAAGGGGAGCTTTGGCATAACGGTAAAATTGCTGTTATGTGACCTTGTGGTCACGAGTTCGAGTCATGGAAACGGCCTCTTGTAATGCAGGGTAAGAATATATATAATAGATCCAATGTAATTTGACGCTTCTCCAGGGCCTCACATTGGTAGGAACTTTGTATATCGGGCTGCCCTTTAACCATTTTAAGAGAATTGTCTAAAGTCCATTTTATACCACATTGATTTTCTACTAGTAAATGGTTTAGGAGCTCCCTGAAGTGGTAAGCATCTTGTCAGTACACTAATATATTCCATGATTATGGTAAATTTAAACACTATAAAATTTGCTATATGCCACAGACCTATACAAAACTAGATTCCTAAGAACATTTCTCGGCCTTGTCAGTACTGGATAATTGAGCTGGATTGTGGCAGTCCAATATTCAACCATTCAAAATTTTGTCAATTGTGGGCTTCCCGATATGCTCATAGTTGCTTGTTACAATGGGTCCATGTTAAAGAATTTTTTTATTTGATATACCCAACTATGTTCTGAGGCCTGAACTGTTAATCAAGTGGCTAGTCTGATTAATTAGGCAACAGAACAGAACAGAACTGATAATTCAGAGTTAGTAATGCCAGATCAATCTGTCTGAGTTGCATTAGATTTGACTATTTTTTCACCACTTATTAATTGGGTTTAGCAGCAAACTTGTTTAGATCATGATCTTCTATATGAATCTGTTGTTGAACTTTGTATAGAATTTATGACACTAGTATTTTGGATAACCTTGATGATGCTAATAGATTCAACTTTACTTTCCTAGTCTTGATTATAATAACCATATCGTACTACCATCCCTGTCATTACTGACTATTCTTTTCAATTTGGAAAACTCCTAGGACTTATTCGAACGGCCAGTACAACCATTTTAAAGTCTAAAAGGGTAAGGGATTGATTCTTGGGTTTCACCGTCAGGCTACCGATGACTCCGCATTTCTGCGCTGACCACCCTGGATTCCTGATTTACCCCCCTTCACATGTAGGGACAGCGGTGGACGGCCGCTAATATAGCGGTTCCATATTTTTCTTTTCAATTTGGGAGTTCGATACTATATTGATGTCTTTGTAAAGTAGGTCTTTGCTGGTGATGATTCAAATGTGGAATCTCCTCCTAATAATCAGGTTTCAGCTACAAAACTGGAGTTACTTACAGGATCTAAAATGTTGAGAATGGTTGTGATCGTTAGAGGGGGGTGAATAGTATTTCTCCTAACTCGATATTGTATGCTTGTGCTTGTCTACAAATATGTTAGTGTGGAGCATAATATAATAAAATAAATGCAATAACGAAGACAACACAAGCAATATGCGATGATATAATGTGGTTCAAAACTCTATGGTAATCCTTAAGGCAGATCATTATCAAATAAAAGTTTTACTAGCTTTCCCTCTTTTTGGCTCAATACCAAGGTGGAGTAACTTTCTTACAATTAAATACAAGGTACAATGTACAAATATAAAAATATTACAAGTATATGCAAGTAAATGAAACTTTATAAGAAAATGCTTTGCTTGTGAACTCTTTGGTTATATGGATGGCTTTGGAGGTGTGGATTGCAGTAGCTAATCTCTTTCAAGTTACCCTAGAACTAACATCTTCAACCCTCTCCCAAGCTCTCCTTAAATAGAGTCTTCTAGGGCTGATTTCTTATCACCAGTCGATTGACCTTATCCACCAGTCGACTGACATCGTATCTGTTATGAGACAATGGCTATCCAACGACTCAATCTACATCGGATAAGTGAAACCAGTCGACTGGACAATATACTACTAGAGCTTCTATGCTCTCGCCACAATTCACCAATCGACTGACCATTACACCAGTCGACTGCCCTTCATTAGTCGACTGACCAACCATGTCAGTCTACTGCTCGAGCATAACTTGCCCAAGCACCATCACCAGTTGAGTCCAACTCAACTGATCA
>JBAMHZ010093795.1:0-16617 GCA_037177395.1 Alpinia galanga | reverse complement strand
TGACTACCTACTCTTCTGTGGAGTTGCATAGTGACACCAGTTGACTGATCTTCCTCATCAGTCACCTGATAAACATTCTGTACCCAGCCACAGTAATAACAATCGACTAATCATCCTCACCAGTCAACTGGTCACCACATTAATCAACTAGTAATCCCATCAGTTGATTGATACATCTCAAAACTGAGGTTTAACCCATTAAGTATGATCCTCTTATACTTGGAACTTACCTTTAGTCTAAACCCAAGCCTTCAAGCCACTTCTATCAGCCTCACGCATTCAAGGCTTAGTCTAAACCCAAGCCTCCAAGCCCATTGCTCGTTACCCTTGCGCTAGCCTTCAAGTGCTTCCATCGGCTTCATCATGCCATCAAGTATACCTTTTCCAAGAGACCACACCTCCGAAACTTCACCGCTAAGAGTCACGCTCTTGGACTTCACTTGCTAAGTCTTCATACTTGGACTTTCCCTTTACCAAGTCTCCACACTTGAACTTTCCCTTGTTAAGTATCCAGACTTAGACTTTCCTTTGCTAAGTATCCATACTTGGACAATCCTTTTTCAAGTCTCCACACTTAGACTCAATTGCCAAATCACCATAGTTGGACTTTCCTTGCCAAGTCACCGCAGTTTGACTTTTCTTTTGCCAAGTCTTAACACTTGAACTTTCTGTTGCTAAGTTACCACACTTTGACTTTTCCTTTGTCAAGTCAACACACTTGGATTTTTCTTTGCTAAGTTAACACACTTGGACTTTCCTTTACCAAGTCACTATATTTGGAGTTTCCCTTACTAAATATCTATGCTTGGACTTTCCTTTGCCAAATTTTCATACTTGGACTTTCTTTTGCCAAGTCTCCACATTTGGACTTTCTATCACCAAGTGTCCGGTCCTCCATGACCCACTTGGATTTCTCATTTATCAAGTATCTAGTTAACCTTGACCTACTTGACATCACCAATAATCTACTTCATCCAATCTTGGATGTCATATTATTATATTGTCAAATATCAAAACTAAACTCGAGTCTATCTCAAGCTTGGTCAACCTTGATCTTGGGTCGATTGTACTAATAATCTTCTCCTTAAACTCTACTTTCTCCCCCTTTGGTATACATAAAAGGGGTTCTCAAAAACCTTATTCTCTATTAAATTTTCATTCTCTTCCTTTTATACAAAGGATCGATCATATCTTGATGGATAACCTTCCCCTAAAGACTTACTCCTCCTTGACCACTGTACTGCACAGACAATGTCTTTGGAGAGATTCTAAGCCTATAGGAAATCCAAACTTCATTCTCCATTCAATCTCTTCATTCTTCCCTTTGAGTCATAAATGATTCACATACCTTGATGGACCACCTCCCTCTTAAGGCTTGCTCTTCCTTGACTATTGCACTGACTGGTGTTTGTTGAAATCCAGAATAGTTTTTCAGATTGAGTTTTCAAAATGCATAAATAATTCTATGATTTTTGAAAAATCTTGAAACTCAATATACATATTACTTATGCCATATATTTATGAGAGAAAAATAGTTTTCTATGAAAATATCTATTATTTTCAAGGATTGACACAAAGTTGAAAACCATTAGAAATTTTAATATTTTAACCTACTTTGTATCAATATTATTAATGGTGATTCCTATCAAAAGATAAACTTCACTAAAGTTTTCTAAAATAATTTTAAAAATATTTTCCAAATCTATATTCAATCATGATCAATGGGTTAAATGCACACGACTTGTATACTAACTTTCCTCATGATTTCTTCCTTTTATATTATGAGTTTGGGTTTATTTTGATTATGAGTTTATCTCCATATAACATAGTAGGTCTAACCAATAATTAGTCCAATGACATCTCAAAATTTGGAAATTTTCTTCTTCTTGTATATCATTTGTTGGTCATCAGAGGGCTACAAATCATTAATATTTCTCCTTTTTTTCTCTAGCTTTGTTGTTTCGTTGGCTATAAATCCTTCAGGGTTGACCGACTCTTATATCACTTATTGAGATCGATGATATTGCTAGAGGCGTGGGGATGAATAGTGATTCTTGATTGTTCACATGTGCTCGTCTACAAAACATTAATACGTAGTGAAAAAATAGAAACCCAAAATAAACATAAGCATATAACGCAAATATAAATTGATTTTTACACGGTTCGAAACTTCCAATTCCTACTATGTAGCGTAGCATTCTATTAATAGTGCACTGTTGTTTCTCCTTGTTGGATATTTTTAGGAGGTAGAGAACCTATTACAAACTTGTTCTTATACAAACAATACAAACAAATGCAAAGATATAATAAATAATAAGAGTAATACAAATGAAATACTTTACAATAATGAATATTTGCTTTGAATGTTTTTAATCGCTTTGGATTGCCTTATGAGATTTAAAAATGTAATTACACTTTCCTTTAACACCCTCAAGAATCGACATCAAAATCTTCTATGAAATTCTCTTTTATAGACTTTAGGTTAAAGCTGATTTTCGCATAATAGTCAACTTTTTATTATCATCAGTCGATTGTTCCACTATAGATTTGACTATTTCACTTACAGAATGATACTTTTTAGCTGATATTTGACCACATCAATCGATTATCAATCAGTTATTGCCTAAATAGTTTAGTCCCGCAATTGATTTATAAACCTTCTATTTACTCGAACAATGACATTAGTTGACTACTTCTCTTCGACAATGGATTGATGATAATTAGTCAAGTTAGACAATCGAGTTTAAACTTTCTATTTGCTCAAATAGCAACATCAGTCGAGTGCACTACTCGATTGATAAAGCTGCCAACTGTTAACACTTAACAATTAATTGCTCACATCTAAAATCCTTGTAAACTCTCAAACTCGGGGTTTGCGATTCATTAGTCAGTTGCTACTTCACAACAGTCAACTGATACCTCTATTTCAATCTTTCCAAGACTGAAATCTCACTGTCTAGACTTTATTCGTTTAACATTCGGTCAACATTCACTTGTCAGAACTTTACCATTATCAAATATCTAATCTTTTTTGATATGTTTAGACTTTTCTTTTCATGCCAAGTATTCAGTCAACCTTGACTTATCGGGATTTCACCATGACCAAATATTCGATCCTCATTGACCTGTTTAAATTTTCCATTTCACGTTTAACATTTGGTCCTTCGTGATTTGTTAAGGCTTCCATCCACGTGCCTAACATCTGATTCTTCATAACCTGTCAAAACTTTTGTCACGTGCTAAATATTTGATCCTCCATGATCTATTTTAGTTTCATGTCTCATTTAATGCTAAGTGTCTGATCTTTTATGATTCATTTGAGCTTCACTGCTCATTTCATATTAAGTGTTCAATCCTCTATAATTCACTTGATCTTTTCCTCTCAGTCAAGTATTTAGTTCTCCTTAATTCACTTGAACTTCTCGTTCAACCATCGAGGTTGATTCAACTAATGATATACCTCTCTAATAATCTCTTCAACAAATCGAGTTTGATCATTTTTTGACTAATAATCTCTTCTTTATCATAGGTTATTTGCACTAAATTCATTGTACAGATTACTAATATGAAAAACACTCAAGAAATATTATATAAAGCTAAGGTGATTGATATTAAAGTAATATATTTATCTTTAGCGTTAGTTTCATTCTCTACACGAAGTAAAGGCTACTGAAAGCGCCGATTCTTTAACGAGAAAACGCATTAACACCAAGTAAAATTTCTTTTTGATATTGAAAAAAAAATTAAAAATTTAAAAATAATGCACCACCACCATCACCAAATCGGAATTGAACACAGGTCTATAACCTTGGTAAGTTTATACTCTTATCATCAAACCATTAGTGATTTCAGTTGGGATCTATATATTTTTTAGGGTTTATAAATTTATAAATTCTTTTTTGATAAATTCCATGAAAAATAAATTCTTAATTAATTAATTTATTTTTCAAATATCAATTAAAACACGGTGGAAAACATAATTATATTTCTACTCGCGAGTTACTTTCCGGTTCATTGGTTTAAAAAACAAAAATGAGAACTTTCTTGTACTCCAGTAAACTGAATATTGAAGTAGTTAACAAGGGTTTTGGTCCGAGTCGGCCGTCGCGCTTCTCCTTCAAACGGCTGCGTCCTGCTCGATCCTTGCAGGGCGTAGTTTTGTTAGATTCCGCGCACTGTCTTTTCCTCAGCATGGGCACCGCCGATGGAGAAGCTCCTAGGCCGGAGGAGCGCCAGATAGAGCCGCTGCGTCTGCCGACGCCGGAGGAGATCCGAGGACAGGACATATGGAACAACTGCGCCGTCCGGAGCGTCGCCAGTGGTGTCATGGGTACTAATTTTGACTTTTCTTCTAGTTCTCATGCAGGCTGCTTTAATTCAAAGATCCTACTTTTATCGTTTCCCTCTCCATTTGTATGAATTTGTTGCTGGGTGTTCTTTCTCTGAGTTGTATTTCTTCTGATCACATGACATGAATACTTTGATGTCAACGTGTTCGACATTAGTTCCGTGAAAAGGAGTAATGACGGAGGACGAGTAGTACGGGACTTTGGATTCTTAATGGTATTCATCAAAATTACCTAGTTTCTTAACCATCTTTATGTTTGTGTGCCCTGTGAATCTGTATTCAAGTTTGGCATTTGACAACTACTTTTCACTCTATGGATAGTATTTTAAAGGTTTACAATATCGTTTCCTAGTAAAGTCATTGCATTGTTAGCCTTAAAAAGATTAAGCCCCTTGCGAATTTTCCATCTTATAAATTAATTCTTGCATGGTTTCTTTGTTGATTCATACTTACCTCAGTAACAAGCTATCCTATCTATGATCACAGTGTTTAATGTGGTCTTATTAGTTTCTTCCCACATGTGCAAGCTTCAACTTTGAGATATGATTCACACAGAAAAAGCCTTGCATAACAGAAAAAAGCTATCCTATCATAAAGGGCAGCCCAGTGCACGAAGTTCTTGCCAATGTGGGATCCCGAGGAAGTGTCTATTGTACGCAACTTTACTCTGCTTTGCAAGAGGCTGTTTTCAGGACTCGAACCCGTGACCTATTTTAAGTATTATCATGTATATTTAAAACCATCTTCTTATGGGACATTTATTTTATTATTATTGTCTTGATTTTTTTCTAATTAGAGAGAGGTACGCTATGTTGGCCTTTCAGGTGGTGGACTTGGTTTTTTCATGGGCATGTTTCTTGGGGCTCTAGATAACCCTATAATGCAGGAGGAGATGACTACCAAGCAGCAATTAATATTTCAAGCAAAACAAATGGGTCGGAGAAGTATTAGCTCTGCAAAGGCATTTGGTATCATGGGTCTCATCTTTTCAGCTGCTGAATGTGTTGTTGAGAAGGTAAATGAATAAAGAGAAATAAGTCTATAGATTTTATCTTGTTAGCTTGAACCTGACTTGATTTGGTAATTCCTTTACAGGCTCGAGCAAAACATGACACCACAAACACAGTTGTCGCTGGTTGTATTACAGGAGGGGCTATTTCTGCAAAAGGTAATTTCTCAACTTTCAAGAACAGATCATGGTAGAAGTTGTTTGTTAAGTTTCATATAGTTCTGTCTTTTTTGAAGGTTATAATGGTATGAGCCATACCTTGTTAATTGCATGATGCATAGTATTCCTACTATTTCATCGCCTCTCTCTTCTCAGGGAATATTCACTTAGATTCTATCACTTATTATTGGTGCAAGGACATATATGAAATCATAGCAAAGCAATATGTTGACCTGAATGTAGTTGAAGAAATATTAAAGGAATTTGATCTGTAAAAAATAACTGAAAGGATAATATTTGATTAATTGAAGCTTTAAATTGAGATGATAACAAAACTAGTAATGGGACAAAAGATATGAAGAAGATCAAGAATAATTAGTAATACGTTGGATTGATGAACATAGTATGTGGAATTTATGAATGTATAGAGAAGGGACATATACAAAAACAGGTTATTTTGGATTTTTGAATATACATAGAAACATAACATAATTTTTTTTGCTTGTGAACATAGTATATAAATAGTTCATAGAATTGCGTTCTGTATGAAGTTTTTATGCTGTTCAAAGATGTTTGAAATGTCCTATATTTTTGTAGAAATTGTGATTTTTTTCAAAATTAAAAAGTGCATCCAGGTAGCATGCTTATTGATGATAAAAGAGAAATTTGCCCTAGAGGCTCATCTTTAGGGTGCTAATTCGGGTCAGTTAGTCATAACATCTATGAGCCACAGTGCAAAAAAGATTTCCAGAACTTTCCTTCTTAACTAGTCAAGTAAAAAAAAATGAAACAGAAACTTAACAACGATAATATGTGGGCAACACCACAGTAGGCATAAATCACTCAATACATGTTTTTGGCTTGCCAAACGATCCAACTCATCCACTTTTCAATTTGTTTTGCCAAGATTATCAAAATATAAAAAGAGAAGACTCATCTAAATATCAAACAACATTTATATCAAATATTGCACCAATAATCATAAAATTGAAGCAACATATATATCAACTATGCCAAAATTAACATCATCTAAAAATTTAATATTAATAAAAAATAAAAAATTTCGTGAATAATTTAACCTAAAATAATTCATCAAGACACAAAATTAGGGTTTTGATAAGATAACAATATTTACTTGAGCAGATCATGAGAGGATCATGTGGGCCAATCCGTATAATCAATACTAGAATATTAGCAGGTTGTGGACAAACTGGCTTGTTTATCACCTTAACTCAATTTTGCTTAATCTGAACCCAGTTTGCAGGTTGGTCATGTTCTGTTACTAGTTTGTTAATTTTGAGGAGAGAAAATGCTGCATTGTTTTTTTTTTGCAAGAGAACTATTACATGGTATTTATGTGACTCAAACCCTAAACCTAATACATCAAATGGTGGACAAAACCCACTAGAGATACCATTATAACACTAATACCATTAGCACTCCCTCTCAAGTTGAACATAGGTGTTATATACACTTGAGCTTATTACATAAAGTAGAAAGGAAAATTGACTAGCACATGACGATTGTGAAACTCAGAACATAATACTTGCATGCAAGCTAAACAAAGCTCTGAAAATTGGTGACAGACTGTGCAGACATTTATCATTGACTTCAGATCAATAAAGAGAGAGGATGCAGAGAGATCCTAGGGATTCTCGTGAGTGGGAATCTACTTGTAGGCATGCATACAGTAGCACATAGTGTACAAAAGAGAAGGAAAACCACGAGGATCTTATGGGTGATATAGAGGATGAAGGAAGACCTTAGGAACAAGTCTCTTGAGTGGTCTTCTTTCTAGGAAACACATACAACAGCACAACAAATTGATGAAAGGAGAGGAGAGTACTCGATGAGGGTCTTAGGATCAGCAAAGAAAAAGACTCAAAAGGATGAGGAGAAACAATAGGGTAAAGAAGACATGTTCAATCTATTGTTCGGAGGAACCACCTTCTCCTGCATAAGCATCAGAACCCAATCACAAATTGGTTTTCCATGCTTTCCAAGAAGCAGAAAACTTCACATATGGAGGTAAAGCAGCAGTGGTTGTGTAACTGCAGTGATGTTGAAAAGAGCATGAAAAGAGGGCTTCACAAGTTCGAGAAAGAGGAAATTTGCTTAAAGGAATAAAAGGTTCATATGCAGTGAGAGGGATGCGACTTGACTACAGCATGGAGACAAGAAGGGTTCTATTTATGGCACTCAGGAGAGGCAGGGGTGTGACTCAAATAGAGGGTAGAGATTGGCTACTAATTCGTAGGATATGTAGGAGGGTTCTACTCATTGCACCAGGAAGATGGATGCATTGCAGGTACTGGTTATGCGAATTCGTGAAATGTAAGAAGGACAATAGGTAGCTCTGCTTGTTGAGTCGTCTTTGATGTGGTTCGAATTGCTTCCTGGCATTGTTGATCTTGATGGGAAGAAGAGGAGCAAAGCTCAAAGGGAAGAAATGTGAAACACCCGGGACGAAAGATGTGGATGATGGTGTGGTCTCTGCTTTTCTTGGAGGAGTGCGGTGGCAAATGATTAGAGTTTCATGATGTCTGAATAATGCGAGATTGAAGAGGATGAGGAGAGGTTGTCATTGAGATGGGTAGCTTCCTTCTAAGTGGGGTTACTGTGGAAGAGAAGAGGGGCTTTGATGCTGCATTAATTTTGAGAAAAGAAAATGTTGTGTTATTTTTTTTAAAGAGAATTATTACATGGTTTTTCTATTTTTATGACTTAATCATAACACAAAACCTAAATCTAATGCACCTAATGTGGGATTAAACACACAACACATCAAATATCTTTAACATCAACTTTTTTGTCCTTGCGTGCCAACTTTTAGGTGTTAGCGCATCAGAACTCGTGTTTTTCTTTTTGCCAGGCTAGTTATATGATAAAATAGTTTACCTCTTCTAATTCATATGAGAGCTAGAATTCCTTTCGTATATTTTAGTTGCTATTTGATATTAATAGAACTTGGAATGCATTTTCACTGTAATGCTTTAGAAATGTTATGAGGCCATCTTTCCCTGCATGTTTTTATGCAGTTTTAGATATGGCAAAATCAAATTGTTGATGCATATTCGGGTACCGTAGTTGAATTACAAAGAGTAATTTTCTCATGGCAATATCATTTCAGGTGGTCCAAAGGCTGCGTGTGTTGGGTGTGCTGGCTTTGCAGCATTCTCAGTCGCAATTGAGAAGTTCCTTGATAGGCATTCGTAAACATGTGATAGCAATTGATAAGTGAGTTCAATTTTGTTTTTGGTGGAATTATCTTCCATAGCCTCTTCATGAACCAGCACGGTCCAGATTTTTTGGCATATATTTCTCGTCTTCCAATTTATCTAATCGTCAGGCAACAGCTATGGTGCCAAGTAGAGCTATTTATCCAAAATTCTTTCTTCATATTTGGTAATTTCTCATGCAGCTGAATAGTTAAGTTACACATAAGAAAGGAAAACTGTTCTTATTGTGCTTCTCTTGTGATGATTTATGTTATGCCCAGAAGCACGAGCAATGTAGATCATAAATAATTGAGATTTATGATTTTCTTATTTGAGAAAATTTCAAAATCCCCTATAAATTTTGTATGCCTTTTCAGAATGCTCATCAAATTTTCAGTATCATCAAAATACTTTGCAAGTTTTGTAATGTGATTCAAAATACTTCTCCATTACATTGTTATTAGTGTTAAGAATGCAACAAATCTTTGAATATTTAGCATAACTGGATATAACGCAAAAATACTCAATGCTATCAGATCATAGTGGGGAAATGAGTTTCCATTGCATCTGGGAAACATGTCAACAATAAGGAAAATCTTTCAACATTTTGTGATTGTTTTAGTGATTACAAAATTTGAGTTATAAAGAATTGCACAAATCCATACAGTAGAACCTAAACAACTTAAAGGTTTATGTAGCATATCAGGTACCTATGAATCAATTTTCCGACGCCCAACCTTACGTTTATTTTGTTGGATCCGTGAAAGAATAGATTGTTTCTTAGGCTTGACACCAAAAAGGAAGTCCCGCAATGGTATGCTATTCTTACCTGGACAATTGTCCAAGCATTCACTGAGCTGGTTGTTCGACATAAATGGTTCAAAGTTCTCATAAAGCGTAGACAACTGTTCCTCAATGTTAGCTTGAATCCTTCTGACTTGAGCTAGTGCCTCTTGAAGTTCACTTGTGACCTTATTGTTCTCCTGTTTCATGTTCATTACTTCACCTTGAAGTCTTGCAGCTTGAAAAGGAGTGAATAGGGCTTCTCTAAACTGCGAATTAGAGTTCAGAACATTCAATATCTCTTCTTGCATATTACAAAGAGATGAGAACCTATTTTGTAGATCCCCATTTAAAAGTTCCCCTTGCTCCAACCATACTTGCAGCTCAGTCTTCAATTCTCTGAGTCTTGTAGTAATCTGACTTGATTCAGGTTTAACAGTACGATCACAATTGGCAACATCAGTGCACTCTTGTTGATTGTTGTCTGTTAACTTGTTAACATCAACCTTTAGTTCTTTATATTTGGCTCTGAATTCCTGTATATGTTGGAATGCTATACTGAACTTGAGCCAAAATTCTAATCTTTCGTCAAGTAGAGAATCAATCTCCCTTCGAAACTTTTCTTCGACTGGTGAAACAACAATCCTGGACTCACTGATGCACCTTGCATTGATGCCTTCTCCATGGGGTTTCTTAGTTTCTTTAAAGTCAACTGATGAATATCTTCTAGCCTCATAGATGCGCCGCGAACTAGTGGTGTGCTGTACTTCTTGAAATTTGACAATTGAATCTGTTGATGCAGATTTAGTAGTTAGACCTGCAGGAATCTCAGCAGTGGAGTTCTCCATACCAAACATTGAGTTTGATGTGGCTTCAAGATTTTGTTGGTTATTCAAAGAATCTTCAACAGTGGCAATTTCACCCTTGAGGTCGCATTTAGAACCTTTCTCAGTAGAAGTTTCTTCCACAGCGGCAGTATCATCCTTGAGGTAGCAATTAGAACTTTTCTCAATAGATGGCCTCAGTTGTCGTAGTGAGTGTATCTCCTTGTCTTTCGATGCAATCTCATCCTTCAATTCGCCTATCAGAGCCATGGTCTCTTGAATATAGTCTTCATTGCTTTTCTCTACTTCAGAGAGCCTTCTCTTTGTCTCATTGCAGTTTTGCAAGATAGATGTGAATTCAGCTAGCAATATATGTTCTTTACCTTCCATACCATTCTTAATTAATTGCTTCAATCTATGAGTATCCTCTCTTTCATCAAGTATGATTCCGGTATCATCAACTCTTTTGGAAGAAATTTCACTTTGGGAATTTGCATGCGTCTCAGAAGGATCTTTGTTGAGGTCAGGTATTTCAGCCACTGCATTATCCTCACCCTCTTTCCTCTGCTCAGTATCAACAAAAGAGTCATCTTCCTCTGAGGATGAATCCTCACTATGAAACTGAAGCACCTTTAAAATACCATCAAGGCTATGCCAGGCTTCCCTGCAGTTTTCAAGGAAGTTTGTTTCCTCATTTTGAATCATTTTCTGAATTGCATCGACTTTGCTTACCTCCTCTTCGGCTTCCTTTAATCTATTTGATATCTCATCGGATTCATGAGTCAGAACTGTTTTCTCCCCTTCCAATGTTTGTATGCATTTGTCAAGCTCATCATTTTCAGGTGTTAATCGATCAATTTGTAAAGCTTGTGATGAAACTGTGAGTTCCAGTGTGATGACTTTATTAGCAAGCTCTTCAATCTTTTCTGTAATTTCTATCACATGACTTTCCGGGTTTGTTTTGAAATGTTCCTTAATCTTCCCGCGCACTGACTGTAACATGTTCATTGCCTTGTCTAAAGGAGTTTCTTCCTCCAAGTTTTCAGCTGCCAAACTTGTCTCCAAGTCTCTCTCTGTATTTTCTATCTCAGTTTGTCCATACTCATGCTTGAGAACCTTGAGCTTCTCTTTTGCAAGTTTGCTTCTCTCAGACTGTATTTTTGTTTGTTCGAATAACTTCTTTCGCTGTTTCTGTAACTTCCCGATTGTATCCTGGCAAGATTGAAAAACTGTTTCAGTCATCAAGGCCCGAGCTTCATTATCTTCGATCATCGCACTCGTGTCAAACTCTTCCTGCAGATTGCAAACTTGCTGGTGCATCTCCATCATTTGCTTCTCGACCTCCCAATATTTAGCTATCCCTAACTCGTATGAGCTTTTGATAAATTCTTTCTCCGTCTGCAGAACCAGTATCCCCTTCTGAAGCTTGTTTATGTCTTCTCGCACCTTTTCCTTATCGATCGGTGCACTCTTTTTCTTTGACTTCTTCCCAGATGACTCGCTCTCTCTTTTCTTCTTCAGCAATCCCATGACTGTACGCTTGTTGATTTTATTTGGATCGATTGGGGTTATTGCTCTTGGAAGACTATCCTCGTCCTCTAGCATGGCATACTGGACTCGATCAGGAAAGGAAGTCGATATGGTGTGGTTCGCCTTGTGTAATTCTCCTGAAATATGATCATATCTTTCAGCCAAAGCTCTGTATGATCTGTAGGCATCTTCCACAAAGCTTATCAGCTCCGGTCTTCGTTTGAAATACAACTCTGCTCGCTTAGCGAAAGAATCTGCATCTGGCTCAATGAGCTTCAGCATCTTCTTAACAGTATCATCCATCTCTGTGAACAATGTCCCCACTATCATACAAGAGCATACAAATACAACTCCAAACATGTAATTAAGTATGACTTTAACAACAAATGTCTTTCTTTCTTTTTGTTTTTTCATGTTTTAAGGGATGTTCCTAACTAAATTCCTCAAGATTATCTTGGACAATAAGCATTATATATATATATATTTTAAAAAGTCTAACCTGCACTCCAAAAACTGAGAGAAGGCTGAGAAAGGTGAAGATAGAGACTAGTAAATTGAATAAGATTAGGCATTTCTAAAAAAATTCTCACTGATTTACAAAAAGTAATAAATAAACAATAACATATAGGTGAGTTTGATCATTTCTTTTTCTTGATTTCTTATGAAGGGAAATTTTTTTACTGTGTGTTTCACTTGGTATTTCTGGAAGTGATTATAAAAAGATGAAAAGAACTATAATTTAATCTATTTTTTATGAAAGGAAAACACAAAGAGTGTTTGCGATCTACTAATAATAAAGGTTTATAACACAAATCTAATATAAATAATCTTTATAATATTTTTATGAAAATCTGGACGTGTTTATTTCATAAAATTTAGTATAATATCTATAAAAAATGTAAAAATCTAGGATCCATTGAATTCTTCCATCTACATTGATACTGAATACTGATAGAAGTAATGGAACCTTGGAGATTGTTGTCGAGCCATTTTGATTGCTTCGCCCTAATGTGGCTTGCTTTCCACCAGGAATATGCATTGCTTGCAGCTCTCTGCAACATCTTTCTCTTCCAATTATGAGCTTTTCACCTTGAAATCCCTTTTCTTTTGAGGGGAAAGTAATCATGAAGATGAAAAAGAAGAAGGAGGAGGAAAAGAAAGAGAACAAAGTAGAAGAAAATTCAAAAGAAAATTATTTGAAAATAAAGGATAAAACTAGAGAGAAGATCGGATGCGAAGAACCCGAAATAGGAGGAGATAAAAGATCAGATCCTTCCATTGACCTCTTATTTGTCGCTAGTTAAAGAAGGAAAGCAAAATTAGAAATCAAAACATAATAGATTTAGTCTATTTTTAAGCTTAGAAATCTACATCAATTAGTTAATAGTTGATCAACATATTCATTTATAATTTCATCTAGCTTTGCTTAATGATTTTGTAAAAACTGAAGACAATCTATCGAGTTGACTTTCATGGTCACAGATCAATTGTTGGTCAAATTCAATGATACTGTGGAAGTAAGCGAGGCATTGACGTGGAAGTCAAATTAATTAAATGTGTGTTTCTTCGACGAAGGGACTCAAACTCAAAGAGAGGTGTATTTTATTTTTTATTTTTTCATATTATAAAGGTGCCTCCTTTTTAACAGTTGCACGTACCTCTTGATCTACTCTCTATGTAACGGTAAGAAGGTAAACATAAAAGGGGAAAAAGTAGTTAAGTAATCTCATGAGTAGATTATTTTGGTGTCATTTATGGAAAGGCACTACAAAAAAAATTAAAAAATCAAGATTCTATTAGTGGAAGAATATGAAATTTCATATCCGATTCAGCAACTTTGATAAGAGAGAATTTGAGTCAAATTGTTCTGTCAGTTGGTAACCATATATTTTTTTGATAAATTTAATAAAGTTTTATTTTTCTTTAAAATTTATGTTATTTCTCTCTGGTCTTAGATCGAGACGTCAATCGGTAAATATTTCCTTTGGTCTTGGACCGAGGCATCCATCGACAACTCCCTCTGGTCTCGGATTAAGGCATTCAATTCCCTCTAGTCTCAGATCGAGACGTCCATCGGCAACTCTCTCTGGTTTGACCCAGGTATCCATCAACAACTTCCTCTGGTCTCGGACCAAGGCGTTTATCGGCAAACATTGCCTCTGGTTTTGAACTGAGGTATCTATCGATAATTCCCTTTGGTCTTGGATTGAGGCGTCCATTAATAAATATTTCCTGTGGTCTCGGAATCTATCAATAATTCTTTTTGGTCTTGAGCCGAAACCTCTATTAATAATTCTTTTTAGTCTCAGACCAAGACATCCATTAATAAACATTCCATATAATCTCGGATTGAGGCATCTATCGACAATTGTCTTTGGTCTCGAACCAAGGTATCTATCGACAACTCCCTTTGGTTTCAGATCGAGGCGTCCATCATCAAATATTCCCTCTGGTCTCAGACCGAGACGTCCATCGATAACTCCCTCTCGTCTTGGACCGAAGCGTCCATCAGCAAACATTCCGTTTAGTCTAATAGACTGAGGCATCCATCTATAATTTTCTCTAGTTTCGGACTGAGGTTTCCATCAGTAAATATTCCTTCTGGTCTCAGACTAAGGCTTCCATCGATAACTCCCTCTGGTCTCAGACCAAGACATCTATCAATAAATATTCCCTCTGGTCTCAGACCAAGATGCCCATCAACAACTCTCTCTGATCTCAGACCGAGGCATTCATCGGCAATTTCCTTTAGTCTCCGATCGAGGCGTCTATCGGCAATTCCCTCTAATTTCGGATAGAGGTATCTGTCAATAATTCCCTTTGATCTTGGACCGAGATGTCCATCGACAACTCTCTTTGGTCTCAGACCGAGACATCCATTGACAACTCTCTCTGATTTCAAACTGAGGTGTTCATTAGTAGCTCTTTCTAGTCTTAGAGCATTCCTTATTTTAAACCAATTTTAGGAACAAGTATCTCAAACAAAGGACAATTTACTTCGTCTCAAAAAGCTGAAGAGATGATTCTTGACCAAAGATGTCACAATTACGATCAATTCTAAGATAGTGAATTCATATAAATCCAGTCAATCAAAATTACACCTCTTTCAACTAGACTAGCTGAGGATACCTATGATATGGTGGAAGTAAGCGAGGTCACGTGACTAGGTCAAGTCAATAGTCAAACTGAGGTGAAAGTCAAAGTAAACAGAGTTCAGATATGGTCACACTGAGTTCGGGTCAACTCAAGACTCATCTGAGTCATATTCGAATTCATTCCGATCGAGTCAACTTGATTCAGATCGACAATTATTCAAGTCGGAAAGCAGACGAAAAGACTCGATAACCATAAAAGTGTCTTTTGGTCTCCCTTCAAAAAGGTGCATCCTTTGGTCTTCCTCTATAAAGGCACGTCATTTAGTCTTTCCTTCATGAGGTGTGCCCTTATCTCCCATAAAGGTAAGTGGGAGAAGCAGAAAGGAATCAATCAATTAATCTTCTCAAACTCTATTTTCTCTGTTTTCTTTATTTTCTTCAATTTTTGACTTGAGCATCGGATGAGACGTGCTGAGGTATGCCTCGGCCCCCTTTTCACTTGTTTCAAGTTCTTCCATGTCTGAATTGCTCACGCTTTAAGGACTGATCTCCCAAAGTCCAGTATACACCTGATCTCCCGAAGTTCAAGTGACAACCGAGCTCCTGAAGCCTAGGTGTTGACCGATCTCCTGAGGTTCCATTAACGCCTGATTTACCGAAGCCCAAGTGGTACTAATCTCCCTAAGCCCAGGCGACGACTGATCTCCTGAGACCCAACTGTAGCCCAACCTGATTCGTAATCAAGCAGAAGAAGGCCGATCTCCTGAAACTTAGTTAAAGACTGACCTATCGGATAGTTGAAGCCCTACTTGATGAAGTTTTGTAGAAGAAGATCGATTGAACCAGATCGACTTATCGAAGACTGACTTGATTCGTATGCAGCTGGTCGAAAATACTCGACTGTGAATGCTCTACTGAACTATCTCATCCACTGATCTAGGATTAGATCACTCTATATATTCTATCTTAGATTTTCTATCGTCTCATACAATTTCATTTTCAAAAAAAAAAAAATCTCTAGGTGTTGTAAGCATTAATATGTTTTATAGTTTATAAAACAAATTAATTGGAGTTGAAAACATAAAAGATAGAAGGTAACAAGATACGAGTAACATAATAAATATAAATATTAGTAACAATATAATATCTATGTAGTTGAGCATAAATAGTCATGCTATTTTTTTTTCTCAAAAAATGATATTAATTTATGAGCATTTTCTAAGTTTATAAATATTAACTTTAAAAAATGTGGAACCGTTATATTAGCGGTCCCCTACCGCTGCCCCTATGTGTGGAGAGGGATACATCAGGAACCCAGAGCGGCCAGCGCAGAAATGCAGAATCATCGGTAGCCTGGCGGTGAAATCCAAGAATCGACCCCTTACCCTTTCGGACTTTGACACAGCTGCGCTAGCCGTCCGAGCAAGCCCTGGGACTTATAAATATTAACTTTAAACACCCTGAATGTAAGACTTCAGTTGATTGGAGTTTCTAATCAATTGCTAATATGGTGGTTGTTCGTTGCTCAATGATCATCATTTATGTTCGAGCAATCAAATGAAGCTCGAACATAAATATTATATTAAATGAATAAATATGAACACACAAATATTCAATTTAACAGAGATTATAAATTATTTTTGAATAATAT